>PVIY010004344.1:0-103872 GCA_004026745.1 Myrmecophaga tridactyla
AAAAAAAAAAAAGAAGCATATGGGATAGCATAAAAAAATGGCTTTTGTAGTCAGGTGAACTAGTTTTGATATCCTGGCTCTGCTCTTCCTAAATGTGCAACTTTGGGCTGATTATAGAGCTTCTCCAAGCTTGCATTTTCTCCATAGTAAAATGGGGAAAATAATAGTACCTAACTCATACATTTGTTATTGTGATTTAATAAAATAATGTATTTAGCCATTTTCCTTATTATGACTCTGGTGAGAAGACCTGTGTTGGCAAGGAGCTTATTGATAGTTCCTTAGAGAAAAATCAGTGAATAGTCTTGATTACAAGGAACTCCACTTGGAAATTATCCCCCCCAATAGTACCATTATTGAATAACCACCATGTATAGGTTTCTGCATCAGTGTGTCTAAGCTAACATCACTATTTATTTTTATTCCTCCAAAGCACATTATTTTATCATAGTATAGAAAACAAGTGTTCCAGAATAAACATTAATAAACTCACCCTTAGATTTTTCCCTAAACTTAGTTGGAGGTGTTGATAAGCTTTCTGTACAGGTTGGCTGTTGAAAAATGGTAGAAGAGCCTTGCTAAATATAACAAACCCTGGTCAAATAGATGGTGGGGGAAGAGTTCAGGAGAACACTGGTGCCCATTTTATTGATATGAAAATTAGAAATATAAGGAAGTGACTTGCACAGTAAGATCTCCAAGCAACCAGTCTTTGAATTCTTGGGTGGGGAGAACATAGAAGGATCCCCTTTCACCTGATAATTTTACCATTAATTGAGAATATGTGGGCCCTTTATAAAGTGTTTGTTTTAACATGCACCTTACACCTATACAGCACCATTTCCAGCCTGTTCTTTTTAAAACATCTATATGAAATTAGTAGGTGAAACCCAGCTGCTTGATTGCCCTTAAAAAATCAGGTAAACATCATAATGGTAGGGATGATGGGCTCAGCAATCTGAATGCTAAACTCCAGGTCCAAGTAGCTGTTTCTTTCTGAACTTTGATAACTCGTATCTGCCTGAGAGAAAATGACATTTGTTTGTGCTGGCTTGACCTTTGAGTCACCCTGAGACCTGTGATCTCTGAACCCTGATGTAGGCTGTAGACTTATTTCTTATCTAGGTCCAAGTTATACAAGTCATGTAAAACTTTTTGGGATTTTTTTTCCCATTCTTGACATGCTCTCGCCTCCGATGTCTCAATGTCTCATTTTATTTCCCATGACTCATGTGGTGCGAGTTGGTGGTACACTGCCATCCTCATGCATGGAAGAAAGTCCACAAAACTGACTGAAACAATGCTCAGTGATCATGATGGTTTTCATTGTCATCTCTATAACTCATTTGAATGGCCAGTTGCTCATTATATTGTGCAGGCCACAGAACAAAGGCAACACACTATCTGCTGTGCATTCTAGGAGCTTGCAGTCTGACAGGTACCTGAACAGGGATGGCCAGTTTAATTTCAAGAGGCTATTCTTCAGCTATACACTAATATTCGTGTTTATGGATTGAACAGGAAGGTTCAAACTAGGGAATTCTTGTTTTGACCCTAGCACATATTTGAATAACCAAGAGGACCTCCTTGAAGGTTAGTGTTTATCTCTACTGAATCACTTTGGCCAGCATGAATCATTATTCTATTGCTTTCTGTTATTTACAGTGGGTATCTGTGACTATGTAACAATCTAACAGTGAGAAATCTAGTAGGGACATGGCATTTAGACGCTGAAATTCTAATACATTTGTTTTCTTTCAACTTAATAATGTGTGTTAATAGGAGATAAAGAAGCTCCAGGGTAGAATGCTTGCCTGTCATGAGGAGACTTGGGTTCTATTCCCAGCCCATAGTGGTGCACGCACCACCATCCCCATCCCCCATCCCCAAGAAAAGACGCTCCAGGTAAATGTTGGTCTTCACCGTGGTGTTCCTGTGGCTACTAGTGAGATGAAACTTAGGCATTAGCCAAGAAAAAATAGGTTGATCACTAGTCAAGTTTTAGCATAATATATTACCAGCCTCAGTAAGGGACTAGCAAGCACATTTTAGGCAATCCTAGTAGACTTTAAGCTACATATTAGCATCTCTGTAGCTCTACAATTTAGCAAGGTTGCCTGATACATACTGAATTATTAATATATTTTAGCTGAATGGAAGCCAAACAGGTCAAAAACAAGAGTAAGACACAGGGACACAGAGGTCTAAAGACAGTAAATGAAGCAAAATTGTTTTGTAAGAGCCGCAATGTAGGCCTAGAAGGAGAATTTATTGAAGTCAGATAGGGAAGCACTTGTTCATCCATGGAGCCAGAAACCAGAGTGCCAGTACCTGCTAGGTGGCTGCAGAGTAGAAGGGGCGTGAGTCTCCGGAGCAACTAAGGGTGCCAACTCAAATGCAAGTCAGGCCAGAGTGAGAAGGGCACAGTTGTAAACCTCCTGCAAAGAGAAGGCTGGGGAGGGAGGCGGATGTGGACATGAATGTTCCAGAAGCTACACAGCTAAATCAGGCTATAACTAGCCTTTGGTTAAGTTAGGGGAAAAAAACATAAATGTGTCTATTTCTCTCATTCAAAAAATCCTCCTCCTTCTTCCCCTCCGTTGTTTTGTAAAAAAATTTCTTTAAAAAAAAAAATCAACTTTGTCTTGGCCAAACCATCAGGAAAAAAGATTTATCCAAACCTAAGCAAGGGCAGAACAACAGCTCTATGAAACAGGAGGATAAGTATGAAGTTACAGCAGCCGTCTTACCTTGCCTTCTCAGAAGTGAGTAGAGGGAGGTGAGGCAAAATATCAGGTTCAAGAAACATGGTGGAGAGTCTCAGACAAACCTGGGACCGAGGGGACCTAGGGTAGATACAAAGAACAGGGTGTGTGGATGAGGGAGTAGACGGATACCTAGTTGGTGGGTGTATTAGTTTTCTACTGCTATGTAACAAATTACCGTAAAATTCATGGCTTAAAAAAATACAAATTTATCACGTTACAGTTTCTATGGGTCAGGAATCTGATCACAGCTTAGTTGGATCCTCTGCTCAGGACCTGACCAGGTTGCAGACCCCAGATGCTTGGGGTCTTCCTCATGGATCACGTAATTGTTGGTGGAATTCAGTTTCTTGCAGAATCTCTTTGACTTCTAGACCCTCTTTTAAAGGATTTACCTGATTAGATCAGGCCCATCCAGGAAAATCTCCCTTTTAATTATTAGCTCATAGTCAACTGGATTGGGACTTTAATCACATCTGCAAAAACCGCTTCACCATACAGTAGCCTAATCATGGGAGTGCCATCCCTCACTCAAGGGAAGGAGATTATATAGGGAATGCACACCAGGGAGCTAGGCTCTTAGGGGCCATCTTACAATTCTGCCTAGTTGTTGGGGAAGAGAGATGAGTGGCCAGTGCATGTCTCTCCTCTTCATAAAAGCTGATGGATTTAGCAGATTGTAATTTGGTGGGCATTGGAGCGTGGGATCACAGATGGTATTTTAGCTATTTATGGCTGGAGGTCTCAAATCATGAGAGAACAGAAATTACCACTAAATATAATCTAAAGGGAAAAAACCTCAATTATAGTAGTTCAGGGTAGAAGTTTTTATTTGTAAAATAAAAAGTGTTATTGATAAGGCAATTGGTGAGATGCGTTTTATGGCCTTCCCTGGCGAGGAGAGGAAAAGAAAAGGAGCCCATTTTCAGGGTCTGAGGTTTCTCTTGCATTCAAAGCTCCCATCTGAAGCTATATTTTACAACAAAGCACGTACTTTCACCTATAGATAACCCTCTTTGGTGGAGAGAGGTGCAGTTGTGTAAAGACTTGATTGCTCTCAAAATGAAGGACAAAATTAGAGACGAAATTTTCTAACATTTAAAGTGCCAGAGGAAAAAAAAAAACTATGACTTGGGGGTGTTATTGTCCTGCACAGTGATCTGTCTTTTAAGTCTGGGACTGCCAAAAGGTTATTATTTTTTTAAATTAGGAATGACATATAGAATATCTGTCTTCTGGGTACAACATCTCTGGGCAGAAAATAGTTATCCTCATTGTTTATTCTTAGAGGACTGTTTAAACCAGCTCTTAATTCCATTAAGTAGAATCTGTTTTCAAAAACAAATGCTTCCCCCCCTATTTTAAATTTGTACATTTTGTTTAGATAATATAGATAAGAAGAGTAAAAAGCACAGTGCTACACTGCAGTACTTCAACATTTAGCCATGTGTCCATCTATATATTTATATATTCTAATGTTTATAGGCGAGTTTCTAGTTCATAATTGAGAATGTAGCGAGCATATTTTTGTAACATATTTTTCACTGAGAAATATATTATGAATGTTTTTTATGTGTTAGTAATAACCTACAATAACACTTTAATGGCTACTTAGATATAGCTTGCTTACTTAGACTGTTTTTCTTAAGGGCTGTATTAAATTATATATATATATGTACACATGAATGTACACATATATCTATCATTCAGGCTTTTCCACCTTTGATCAGTAAATTGTACTTAGTAGTTGTGATCCTGTTATTTTTATCCAGATGCTTACTTCTTTTGTCTGTATTCAGTGGGAGCACTAATACTCACTGATACTGTGCTTGCTGCCTTGCAAAGGCAAAACTTGTGCTTTATGTTTACTTTTATCCCTGGTTGGTTCCCAAGGCTACTTGTAGAGTTTTTAAATACCTCTTTTGTGAGCTAGAAACCCTAATAAACAAACCACTTTGTTGAGACTAGGAGTATTAGCACTGGCACAATTTACTAATTTTACAGTGCGTTGCAGACATCACGAGGCAGCGAGGTGGTCCAGCTGCACCCTAGTTATACACACAGCCTCTGTGTACAGCTTTGTGAACTGCTGTTTTTCTTTCCCTTTCCCTTCTAAATGGGCTGCTGGTGGCAGAAATCTGTTTAAACAAAGGTGAGGAAAGGATCAGTTTAGTACAAGCACAGACTTTAAAAGTTAGAGTTTTAATCTATTAGAAACCTGAGCTTTGCAAATGTTGAGAGTACTGAGGTTTATGGGGAAGAGAGGCAATCAGATATTAGTGGGTCATTAGACAGAGGAGAGAATACAATTCAGTAATGGGAGATGGTCATAAAGATAACTTTTTGATATGATGACGTATTTCATATGAATAATGAAAACAGACCCACAGAAAGAACTTGAATTAACACAGATCTCTCATGATCCAGCCAGGTCTACATATTGAAAGTTCACTTCTGGGGCTTCTAGAAGTATATGAAGGCATTTTTGATTGTCACCATGAGGGAAAAGGGATGCTACTAGGCATTTAGAGCTCAGAGGCCTGGGGATAGAAATGTGTAGGACAGTCTTGGTAAATGAAGTCATCTTCCCTAAAATACCAACGTGGCCTGATTGAGATGCTCTAACCATTTCAGAACCTTGTGATTTCTTCTGGGGAATGGAGCAGGAAATGTGAAATTACGGTTGTCAGAGTTTCTGGGGCTTCCTAGAAATTATCTAGTCCTACCTCCCCCATTTCCTAAACTGCTTCTGTAGGGCTAAAGCTAAAACTATACTGGTCAAAGTAAAGGGGGATGGAAAAGAGGAAAGCGACACAATGCTTTTTAAGTCTGTTATTTCTCTCAATCTTGGCCTGTAAAAGTTGAATCTTTCTTTCTGATCCAAGCCTGTCTGGTTGTTTTTCTCATAGACCAGCTGTTCAAAGAGTAGAAATCATCCAGTACTGTCCAGCTGTTATCTCAGCCATCCTCTGGAGAACTAATTCTTTGCCAGAAAAGTCTCAGAAAAGGCCAGAGAGAGGGAGATGCAGGGAACACTGACTCGGGCTTAAGATTTGTTTTCTGGCTGTTTTATTCCCTTAGGTGTGAGTGGAAACAAGAGAATTCCTGTATCATAAATAGCCTCTTAGAATGTCAGAACTACTGGGCCCCTGGGAGACCATCGGGTCCCACCCTTTTTGCATATTCCAAGAAAAAGAAACAGAGAAAGGTTAAATGACTTGCCCAGGGTCACAAAGCCAGATAGTGACTTAGGCCTTTTGATTCCAAGTAGAGCATTCCTTCAACTATAGCAGAAGCTATATTCTCTCTCACCCCTACCAAGGCATTGTGTCCTTATTACATTCAAACCTTATGTAATTTCCGAGCCCACTGGCTTCATAGGTAATGGAAAACAATCTTTATGACCAGAAGGCAAATATTCCCTATTTATAATGAAGTAGGCAATTATCCACCATGTTCACCTGTATAAGGTCTGGGTGAGAAGTCTTCACACTCATACGGTCCATACATGGTGTACAATCAGTGGCTCATAATATCATCCCATAGCTGTGTATTCATCACGTGATCATTTTTAGAATATTTGCATCACTCCAGAAAAAGAAATAAAAAGAAAAAAGAAAAATCTCATACATTCCATACCCCTTAACCCTCCCTATAAGAGGCCACTATTATTTCAATCTACCCATTTTTTTTTAACTCCTTAACCCCCACTCTGTTATTTATTTTTTTATCCTTATTTTTTTTAATTCATCTGTCTATACCCTGGATAAAAAGAGCATGAGATACAAGATTTTCACAATCACATAGTCACATTGTAAAAGGGTTGAATCATCTTCAAGAATCCAGTCTATTGGAACACAGTTCAACAGTTTCAGGTACTTCTCTCTAGCCACTCCAATACACCATAAACTAAAAAGGAATATCTGTATAATACATAAGAATAACCTCCAGGATAACCTCCTGACTTGGTTTGAAATTTCTCAGCCACTGAAATTTTATTTTGTCTCATTCCTCGCTTTCCCCTTCTGGTGAAGAAGGCTTTGTTAATCCCATGGTTCTGGATCCCAGCTCATCCCAGGAGTCCTGCCCCACGTTGCCGGGGAGATTTACACCCCTGGGAGTCATGTCCCACATAGTATGAGGGGGGCAGTGAGTTCACCTGCCAAGTTGGCTTAGAGAGAGGGGCCACATCTGAGCAACAAAAGTAGTTCTCTTGGGGTGATTCTCAGGCATAATTTTAAGCAGGCTTTGCTCATCCTTTGCAGGGATAAGTTTCAACCCCAAGATTGAGAGCCCAGCCTATTGAACTGGTTGTCCCCACTGCTTATGAGAATAATAGGAATTCCCCAGATGGGGAAGTTTAATATTTCCTCCTTTCTCCCCAGTCCCCCAAGGGACTTTTTTATTATCTGCCCAAATTACTCTGCAGTATATAGGGGCATCACAGTAACCTGTACAAACCAACAAGGTCTTGTGCCCTATTCAAGAGTCCATGTAATTATGGTGTTCAAATAAACTGACCATACCAGTTAAATTAGATAATGCACCACCCAAAATACAAATTTTGCACCAGATAAACATCTTTCCGTTTGGTCTCACACAGAAGTTGAAGTTGTAATATATGGACCATATCATCCTTTACCCTGTATTCTGCTTTACCTTAGTCCTATCCAGATCAGCTTCATTCATATATCTAGTTGATGTCTGACCACTTTTTAAACAGTTACTGTATGGGGTAATACTGACTTTCATAGCTTCAGAGCTCTAACTCAGAGTCTCAGGTGTCACATAAATACCCTAAAAAGAAATCTATTTAACTCTGGGGGAATTTGGACTTAGAATGAATTATGTTGGAGCTCTTAAGTGTGGGAGGGTTAAAAGCAAAAGCTTTGTTGTATTTGGCATGTAGGGCAAATCAATAACAAAACCCTGTCAGTTCCCAGTGCTCACATCTGAGAGTGTGGAGATACAGCCTAGACTTGGGAACAGAAATGGAGAAAGAGCTGAAGGAAGAGTTAGTTGTCAATATGGTAGCCTTCTTCAGGTTTTTTTTTTTTTGAGGCAGGTGTCTATGGCTCCCCCACTGTGCATGGAAAGAATAGAAATGCAGATTCGGTACTGCCTCAGCCTTGAATGATTAGCTCAATCATGCTTTTGAATTGCTTGCATTTATTGGTGAGATTAAGCTGTCTGTTATGGCAGAAGGAAGAAGAAAGAGAAGGACTGGAGGGATTGTTTTAGTTCTCTTCCATCTGATATGGATATGTTATTTCTCCAACAATTCTGCCTGCTTTGAAAGGAACTAATGCATTTTCTCTCATAATACAAGGAGATTGCCCTGGTCTGAAGTCCAAGATGAAATTAAAAAAAAAACATTTTACAATTAGGAATCTGAGCTCCAGGTTCTCTTTGGTAGTGATTAGGAAGCAGAGGGCTATGCCATAAATGGACTGGAAAGGGAATCTGAAACCAGGGATTCAGCTCTTCTTTAGTGCACAGTCTCTACCCTCTGGATAATTCTTGATCAGATACAGTAATGACATAGAAGTGTTTTTGTCATATGTAAAGCACTGTGCGCAGAACATGGAAAGTGATATTATTGTTGTTATATTTTATTGTCGTTATTTTTGTCCTGTGGTGAATGGTTTATGCCCTGGGGTCATGGAAGCGAATGTTCTCTCCTAGGTTAAGAAGGGTAGTTTGGCTTCAGAAAGAATTAAAAAGCACACATTTGGGGGCATTTTCATCTATATTTGTAAATGAGGCAAGAACTAGCAGATTGAGAATGAATTTCTCTGTGCGTAGTAACTCCAAATCTCTTATTTCTCCTTTGGCAGCAGGCAAGGGATTGTCCCGAAACCTAATTAGTTGATTTCTTTGTATTGTGGGCAGTATTCTTAAAATGAATCAATGACTTTTTTCACATTAGGATTGGACTGTATTTCTTGTTTTAATGTGGAAAACAGAAAATTACCCAGTTTAAAAGAAATCAGTATTGGCACATCTCTCATGAAGCCAATATCATATGTAAAAATTTATATTTACATAATAAACAAGTTAGAGTTGACTCTTCACAAAAAAATATAGAATTTACTCTGTCAATGGATTTATAATAGGATTTCTTTAAATAGCACCCTCCCCATGCCTTCATAATTTGATTAACCTATTTCACAAAGAAAAGTACATCTGGATACTATGAACAAAAGTATGTATGTTTTGGAATAGGGGTATTACAAACAATTTCTTTTCTATTCCCAGTGCCTGCCCATGCAAAAAGAAAAAGAAAAAAGAAAACCATTTCTACTACTACTCTTGAAATTGTATAATACAGGTATCATTTCATACACACACGTATGCACACTTCTTAGTTTAAAATTGATTTAGAGAAACACGTAATATACTTCAACTTTGGTAGCAAAATAGAATTGAGGCAGTCTCTTGAATGTTTACAGTTATGAGGTTTGACTTGTGAGCCGTTTTTCTCTTGTAACTTACATGAAAAGGTCAGCTTTTTGCTTCTGTTTGGCATCTGGCCATTTTCTGTGTGGTATATGTGGATGGGTCCTTTGTATAGACCAGCTCAAGTGTGATGTTTGTTCTTGAAAGCCTGTCCCTGGGAAATGCGGGGAGGGGGGATGGAGGGAAGGGTTCCCTGTGTCTTCCGGGGTAGCCCTCGAACCGCCTCCTAGGAGCAGCCTCTCCCTTCTCCCCTGCCTCTTGGGGAACTACAAGTGAACTGTGTGTTTCACTGGAGAGAAACCATTGAGAAGCTTTGAAAAGTAAATTTGAAGCTTGTCGTTTAAATTATCATTCTGCGTTTTTTTGAGGCTTTTGAAGGTTGTTAGCTTGACCCAACCACATTCCCCCAGGGCTGTGGCTCCAGTCTTTGGAGCATCCTGTGCTCTAGGCAAGGCCCTGGCTGTGATTTTTAAGTCAAAAGCCTTCTTTCCTAGCTTGAGAGTGATCTATTCAGCTAAAGAACTGCAGCAAAGGCAGCAACGTTTCCCAAGGCAGCAGGGCTTAGAGAAAAGGATCTTTGTGGAGCTCAGAAGGTGGAGCTCTGGCTAGGTCCTACTTTCTAAACTCCATTACCTCCTGCTCTCTAACCACTTCACTGTCCCCCAGGCAGGGTTTTCTAAATCTAAACACACCCATGAAACACTAAAAGGGCGTTTTCCCTCTTCCGTTTCCTAAATTTAAAAGCAACTACATCTCATATTACTATAACATTTTTAGTAAATTATAGGGTATTATAGCTGACTAGGTTGTTACCAAAGACTTATAAACTGTTATCTTTTCTGGGAGTGTTTAACCCAAGATCTGTGGAACTGTTCTCTCCCTTGTGGGTGAGCCAACTAAACTCATATCGAGCATTTGTGTGTATATGCTTGTGAACAGTTTTCTGGCAGGAAGTTCCAGAACTTCCATTAGATTGTCAAGAACATCCATGAATCAAAAAAGGTGCCAAACCACTGATCATGTCCAAAGTCCTCTCTAATCCCTCCCCCCCACCCCCCCATATATACTCTCCTACAGTTTTCGAGATAAGGATATTGAGACCCAAAGAGGTGGACTGATAGCCAGTGAAGTGCAGGCTGGGACTAGAACTCACGTTGTCTTCTTACTCCAGTCTGGCTCTCTTTCAATAGCATGGACACAAAGGAGGCTGACTTCCAGAGGGCAGTGCTGCCCAGAAACAGGCTCTGTGAGCACCCTGAAGGATTGGGATGCAGTAATGCTTTCCACATAATTTATTTATAAAGTCATGTTGTACCTCAGGATAAAACTCTCTTTTTTAAGACTGACTTTTATTCCTTTTTCTGCCCACCACCACACCCAGTTCAGTATCTTGCTCAGAGTAAGCTGTTCAGTATATTTGTTGAATGAGTGAATATCAGCAGTGAGCACTACAAGGAAGCAGCTTAGCAGTTTAACGCAACCAGTTACTTGATCTCAAGAATTATGAATGTCTTCATTTTCCTCTCTTTATTTTCCCCTTTTCACTTCTATCATCTCAGATCTTGGGTCAAATGTTAGCATCAGGAGACCTCCCAGATCATAAGCCATTTCTTCCTTGCAAGCTCATATAGCAACTCAACTGGTTAGTGACTTACAAATACAAATGGAAAAGCCATTGTAATTTTAAAATGAAATAAGTAATTTTTGTTTGGTGAACAATTTCCCCTAATTTATTTAATATATAAATTTGGAAAACCCTGTAAGCATTTAATGGGATTTATTTATATAGGTGCCTGGGCTCTAATTCAATTTTCTTTTCTTCTGTTTGGCTGGGGTATTGTCAAATGATAATAGATGGAAGCAAGAGATAATTATTGAGTACATGTGATCTGTGGTCTGTGCTTGGCTCTCAAGGGTAAAAATGTTTATGACTGGGTCATAGAGTTTTAAGGCCTAATGATAAAAAATTCAAATAATTTGACAAAGAGAGGAACGTCAAAGAAAAGTAAAAACAAATGTGTCAGTTTAAGAGCTGTTTATTCTAAAAGCTACAGCTGTTCAGGAAAGTGAAATCAATTCAAGCTGTGTCTGTCTAGAATACCTTTATAAGAGAAGTAGATTTGTTTTGTCTTTGATTTCAGATGAGTATAGAGGAAAAGGAAAGGACATTCTAGGAAGCACAGTGAGAGAAGCAATGTGGAAATAGAACATGTGAACATTTTATTGTTTTAATTATGTTAGTCTTTTTCAAAAAGCTTTTTAAAATATTGGGCTGCTGTGCCAGTGACATCTTAGGTAAATTACATGCATTATCTAATTTAATCCTCGCAACAGGAAGCGGGTGCTATTGTTTTCCTCACCTTACAGGTGTAGGGAACCAAAGCTTAGAGAATTGAAATCTCTTGCTCAGGCTTGCACAACTAGAAACCAGGATTCAAAGTTAGGGCTGTCTGGTTCCAAAGCTATCATGCCATGTATTGAAGACCATTAGGGCTGGTAAAAAAAGTATCATGTATAAGAATAAAGGGAGACTAAACCTTACAGGATGATTGGAGCCAGGTTGAAGGATATTAAATGCCAGGTCTAGAGATAAAAAAACTTTGGCAAAAAATTTCCAAAGGAAGTTGCCAAGTGTCTTCCTTTAGCTATTGATGTAGGATGGAAATTCCATCTGAGTTGCATGTGGAACATTCGTGTCATGAGGCAGGGGCTTAATATTTCCAGGAGGTTTCTTCCAACCCAGAGATTCTGCGATGTTACTTTGAACCCTTTAGCAGGGATATGCACTTAGGACAAATAAACATGTTCATCTTTATCACTTATGTTCCTCAGAAAGTGATTCTGGCAGCCTTTCCATCCAACAATCCCCCATATTTATACCCTTTTAATGCAGAAAGACTGTGCTCATAGTGGACATGCTATCATTGAATTCAATGAGTCTATGCTCTTTTTTTTTTTTTTTAACTCCTATCTTCTATTTTGTTTTAGATTTAGAGGCTGATTTAAATGAAGCAACATGCTGTAGTACATATGATTTGGAGTTGGCTACACTTGGGCTGGAATCTCAAGTCTACTTTTCTTCAGCTGTGTTACCTTGAGCAGGTTACCTAACCTCCCTGAGCCCCCAGTTTCCTATTCTATAAACAGTCTGCCTTATGAGAAAGCACTGAGCTCACTTTCTGACGTCAGACAAGCCTAGCATCTAATTCTATGTGCATCTTCTTGATCATATCATCATCGTTGTCATCATCATGTTCTTTACATTTGTTAGAATTTCTCTTTAAAATTGGATTTTGAGTCTCAATACCTCTTTCCTAGGAAAAACAGTGTGGGAAAGGTTTAGCCACTTTGAATTAAGAGGACCCTAGTTCAAGGTCTAGCTCTAACAGTAAATAACTGAAATCTTGGACAATGGGTGTAAAGCCACCATTACAGGTTTGTTGTGATCATTGAATGAGGGAAAGTCTATGAAAGTAATTTGTAAACCCATAAAGTTTGACTTAAATATTAGCAGTGTGGTAAAGATGTCATTATCTCATTGTCTTTGTAAGAACTAAACTAAAATTTCATGCCTCACATGAATAGTACTTTGCTGATGGTTGTATGACCTAAAACGTCTCCAATATTCTTAACTCTTTGAGGTTCCCTTTGCTCCTTTCTCTGGATTTTGACCTCCAAGACCATAATGCCCTTCTCTCATTGGCTATCATTAATTATGGGTTGAGTTTGGTCTGGTCCCTGTCCTTGCAGTGGGATATTGACCTATCTGCTTAGCCCAGAAGCCCACAGCTGCCAAGGAGACCCAGTCGGACCTGATTTTCTGGGCCAAGCCACAGTATGTGGTTGGAACTACTTTGACACATATTTTTTTCAATCACAAGTACCTGCCCTGAACCTACGCAGTATTTACCACTTTGTTAAGCTCCTTGGTTTGGGAGGATGAATAGGCCCAGTTGGTCCCTGATCCTGAAGAGGTTCTTATTCCACATGGGAGATTATACTAACACATTTGATAGCAACTATGAATTCTTCAAGACTGTCTATCACTAGGCTAAATCACTTGGTAACATGACAATTACTGTATAATCCAAAGCAAGGGGAATTCAGGGAAGGTTAGTAGAGTTAGAGAAGGTTTATTATTGGTTATCCAGGATATGTTCATGAAAACTTTCATTAATGTAACTCAGAAGAAACCAAGCATAGTGTCAACAGAGTAGCCCAATCTGGGCAATTTCCATAGGAAAGCATGACCAACCAAAGAGAGCCTTTCTTAAGGATAGAACATGATTCCAGAGATTTAGCAAAGCCTGAACATCTAACCAGTCTACGTTGTAGCTTAGAGAACAGAATTGTGGGTTGGAAAGGCAGATACTGTGAGTTCTAACTCTTGCTTTTGCATTTTACCATAAGATAAAATTTGTTACCTTAATTTTGGTCTTGAAAGGAATTTGGTCAAAAGCTTATAGAATATTAACCATCAGGCAGTCAGCACATTTGTCATTAGGTACCTGCTTAGGGAATCAGATCCTGACTTCAGGTTATTGTATAATCAGGGAATCTTGGTTCTCATATCTGCTTTGCCGCTGTTCTATTCCTTGCCACCCAAACCATGGTCGATAAATTAGTAGTATTGGCATGACCTGGGAGCTGGTTTTGAAATACAGAATCTCAGATTCCACCTATACCTGTGAGCCAGAAACTATATCTTAAGAAGACCCCCAGCTGATTCATATGCACAGATCTTAAGAAGACCCCCAGCTGATTCATGTGCACAAAAAAGTTTGAGAAGCACTGGCCTAGATGGTCAGCTTAGGGAAGAAATAGGATTTTTCTGTAATAATAATTTTTATTATTTTGTATCCCCAGTGCCTGTCTAATGTTTAATGCATAATAGACATTAAATTCATGAATCTTTCTCTGACCTTGACCTTGTAGAGAAGTTTCTCCGAGCTTTTAGGGACCTTGGCTTCATAAACTGCAATAGGTGTGGGGACCACAGATAATGGATATAGGGTCAACATTCAGTGGTTGAAAAACCGAAGTGGGCATCAATCACTTACTCATGGTGGTAGTTGTTTTCCTTTGGATGCCTTTGACCTATTGAGTGAAAAATCTATGAGGGTAGGTCATAGAGTTCCTGTTCTTAAAGCTTTCCTTCCTGTTCAAAAATATGTAAAGTCTGGAAAAGTCTCTCAAAGGGAATGGAATATAATTCACTCCCATTCTACCTATAGTTTAATTCAGAAGTTTAAATGAGTGAAATAGAACTACATGTATAAAGATGAATAAATCTAAAAAAATATTTTCAGAGAAAAAAGCTTCAGAAAGATATGAGGGTATGGTACCATTTATTTGACGTTTGAAAGCATCATATATATGTTACAGAAATATAGATATGTAGTGAAAGTATAAGCGCGTGGATGGGAGCCATAAATACCAAGTTCAGGGTGGTGGTGAGTTCTGGGAGGGAATAAGGGGAATGGATGGGGCCTTTAACAGTCTTTTCTTGTTTTATTTCTTAAAAAAAAAGTAGAAAAAATTCAAAAAAAAAAAAAAGAAGAAGAAGACCGGAGCAGCAAACATGGAATAAGATTTTTTAAAGAGAAGTGTTTGTTTATGATATTATTCTTTATCATTTTCCTGAATACTTAAAATATTTCATTACGAAATACCTAAAATAAAATTCTCCTCGTAATTGTCCTACAAGCAGTTGGCATTTGGAAATTATTCCTTAGATGCTCCCTAGAATCTTCCAGTTCTAAATGTGTTTGCACATGGAGAACTCTCTCCATACCACCCTCCCTTGTCTCATAGATTACCAGTGTCTGTTTGGATATGCCCAAGGTCTGCAGCTTCTTCCCTGAATTCTGTTCTGAGAAGAACAGAATTGTTCACCGTGTTTATGATGATAGTGAAACCCACCATTCTAACTGTTTTTAAGGACATAGACTCCAAGGCCTTCTCATTGCCTCTGCTTCTTTCCTTTATTAAAGGAAAAGTTCTGTCCTGCAACTTTTATAATCTAGCTTTAGAGTCACCTTCTGCCTTCTTTTCCCTCAAGCTGCTGTCTTTTTTCACAACATTTTCATTTACACTACACTGCAGTTCAGTGGTGGGACTGATGATCCATGTGAAACCTGAGAATTTTCATTGTCTGCCCCAAGTCTCACAATTTTCCCTCTATTCTCTTATGTTCTATCTGCTTCCTTAACTTCCTTTCTATACCAGAAGCATGCCTAAAGTTTAATCAATAAGGAAGAAAATTGTTGGTCTCTGACTCAGGGAGTATTGAAGGAAGCAGAAGTGCCTCCAACAGCTGGTGCTAAACTGTATAGCAGTGGTTCTAAACCAGGAACAATTTTGCCCTCCAGGGACATCTGGCAATATCTAGAGACATCTTTGATCCTTGGTTGTCACAACTGGAGAGAGAAGGAATGCTGCTGACATCTAGTGGATAGAAGCCAGGAATGCTGCTAAACCTACAATGTACAGGACATTACCCCACAACAAAGAATTATCTGTCCCAAAATGTCAATAATACTGAGGTTGAGGAGCCCTACTCTACAGAGCTCCATACTATGAATATCTCCGTATCAGAGGAGGCAGTGGAACAAAAGATGTAGGAATCCTAGAAGATGAATGTACAGACTGTTCGTATATCACCTACATGGGATGATGGGGCTATGGGGTTCATGGCATTGGAGATGGAGGATGAGAAGAGATTAAGGAGATTAAGGAAACCTGGAGAGGAACAAAATCCCTGTGGTAGTGAAAATAGAGAGGAGCAGCCTCTGATGCCTTTGAACTTGGCACCTTGCTATAAATAGCATCCTCGTGCTATTTACAAGATACCTTCTATAAAATATTCCCATTGTGAAATGTGATAGATGGTTACCTTAACGGCCCCCAGTGAAGCATGCTGCCTTTGGCCCATACTCTCCTGCAATGTGAGTTTGCCGTTTCTTTCCTTAAGAGTAGAGTCTGTTTTCCCGCCTCATGAATCTAGACTGGCTTTGACTAAATGGATGTGAAGGAAGTGATGTTGTGGGAGGCTATTCAGCTTTGATGTCTCCCTCATGGAAGACTTCTGCCATCATGTGAGGAAGCCCAGCCTGACCTAGCCTCCTTGAGAAAAAAACCCAGCCGTCTGGCTACCCCAGCTGAGCATAGTGCCCGCTGGACATTGTGACTTAATGCAGCCACATCAGTGAACTCAGATGAAATCAGCTCACTCACCAAGTGAACCCACAGAATACTGACAAATGATAAATTGTTATTTTAAGCTCATAAACATTGGGCAGCTTGATAGATAGCTGTACATTGTAAATAAATGATTCATATGACGCGATGACTGATATATTTGGTTTAGAATCTGATGTAAGTAAATACCAGATCATAGTTAAGAGAAACTGAGTTCTTCCTCCTTTGTTTCTTATAGCACTTCTCAGAACTTCTGGATGAGTTTTCCCAGAACGTCTTGGGTCAGCTCCTGAATGACCCTTTCCTCTCAGAGAAGAATGTGTCGATGGAGGTGGAGCCATCCCCAACATCCCCTGCACCTCTCATCCAGGCTGAGCACAGCTACTCCCTGTGTGAAGAACCTCGGGCCCAGTCACCATTCACCCACGTTACCTCCAGTGACAGCTTCAATGATGGTAACCTCAGAGCATGGGAAATACCTGGGACATCAAAGCCTTCAGTGTTGAGCTCCTTGAGTATATGGAGCATGCGTTATATTATTGTCAGCACCCACTTTAACCAAATACCTCCTGGGTGTATGGCCTTGTACATAGGTTCTGGGGAAATGCACAGAGGGACGAAAACACATCTCTACACTGGGCTGTGTACTCTGGGAACTTTCTGTATCTGAATCATAGTAATTACTTTCTTTGATCCTGTGGATTAGAAAGCAGGGCATTCTTTTGCAAATCAGACTAGCTGTTCTAGTTTTTTAGCTGCTAGAATGTAATATACCAGAAATGGAACAACTTTTAAAAGGGGAATTTATTAAATTACAGGTTTACACTTCTAAGGCCAAAAATGTCCAAATTAAGGCAAGGGTATAGAAATGTCAATCTAAGGCATCCAGGGAAAGATATCTTGGTTCAAGAAGGCCAATGATGTTCGGGGTTTCTCTCTCAACTGGAAAAGCACATAGCAAACATGGTGATGTCTGCTAGCTTTCTCTCTATGCTTTTTGTTTCATAACGCTCCCCCAGGGGCACTTTCCTTCTTCATCTCCTGAGGTCTCTGGCTGTGTGGGCTCTCTGACTTCGTGGCTCTGCTGTTCTTGTGGCCCTCTCCAAAATGCTTCCTCTATTAAAGGATTCCAGTAAACTAATCAAGACCCACCTGGAATAGGTGGAGTCACATCTCCCTCTAATCAAAGGTAAATATCCACAACTGGGTGAGTCACATCTCTATAGGGATAATCTAATCAGGTTTCCAACCTATAGTGCTGAATAGGGATTAAAAGAAATGGCTGCCTTCACAAGATGGATCAGGATTAAAACATGTCTTTTCTAGGGTTCTTAATCCTTTCAAACCAGCACACAGGCCTAGTTGGTTGATAATTCCTGCTAGTCCACTAAATCTCATTGATTTAAGGAATCATGTCATTTTTTTCTGTGGAAGAAATTTTTCTGATGACTCTTCTCCATAGAAAATTTCTGGAATTTCTAATCTTATTTCCAGCATGTACCATCAATCCCATGCATATGGGATTTTTTTTTTTTTTTTTAACATGGGCAGGCACTGGGAAGCGAGCATATGGGATCTTGATGACCATTCCTAGACTTTCTTGTGAGGTACCTTCTCATGCCAATAGTTAATGCCATCATAGGGTGTTTGTTGAAGGCCCAGTTTTCCAGGCCTTAGAGCTGTTAAGATGTTTTGATTGTTACTCTCTTGGCCTTTTATTGGAATATATTGTATCTTCCCAAACTCTACAAGGCATATACACCTTTTTGACTTAATTTTCTATCATTTGATTTCCTAGCCTAGTGGTCTAACCACATATTTAAGTACCTTGAATAAGATTTGCAAGCTATATCTCTTTCCCCTTCTCAGGAGAATAACACTGTAGAGAATGGTCACTAATATGCCCGCCTTTGGACATCTCCTCTCCCTCTGTACATCAGTGTACCTGTGGCAGAATATTTTGATGTTTTCCCCTGATCTCCCTTTGGTTAAAGCAAATGTCTGTGTGTACTTCGAAGAGGGTATTAGTTTTGTGGGGGAACATTTCCTCCAGTTGGAGTTCTTAGATCCTCTGCTGGCTTCTAAGGAAACCAACTCTGGGACCAGTAAAACATCATGTCTTGGGAGAGGGAATTATGTGAATGTCAGAGCAGATACACGTTCTTCCTTTGAATTGTGTTGTCCTGTTCAGCCACTCAGGAAATGTGGCCCTATACCCTCAGTGAAGTTAGTGTCTTCATGCATAAGTGGATTCTTTCTTGGCTGGGTCTTGCTAGAGCCTTGACCATACAGTCAGATTTTTTTTCCTGGCAAGGATTTTGATGCTCTGTAGTTTTCTGCTCTGTAGTTTGTCTACTCTCTCTACTTTAGGCCAGGAGAGTGTGATAAGGGTAAGTCCCCCAGGGAGATGAGGAGAAATTAGAACTAAAATAATTTGAGAATGTGGAGTTGTTTTAAAGGAGATAAGATGATGTCTGTGAAGAACTTAAGGAAATGCATGGTCCATGGCATTTCTATAAATAAATTTCTTCTTTTTCTTCTTTTCCTCTATCTCCTTCTCTTCCTTCTTTATTTCTACTTCTCTTCCTCCTTTTCTCCTCTACCTTTCCTCTTTTTCCCACTTGTGCTTTTTCTCTTTTTTTTTTGCTCTGTTTTCTTTTTCTCCTTTTCCTCTCCCCTCAATTTCTTATTTAAATCACTTTCAGATATAATCTGAATTCAGATGTTGGAATCTAGTCTCTGTTGTGACAAGCACTCCTTGTTTGTATCACTACATGAAAGAGAACTATAGTAATTCAGCCTTCTCCTGGGCTTCAGCTTGAATAAAGTCACACCAATCTCTGGCTTAGTTTTATTGTTTTAGGAGTGCACTTTAGCATTAGATGAGTGGTTGGACTAAATGACCTTTTAAGATTTCTTCCAGTTCTGAGGTTTTGTATAGTTTTGGTTTCTTCATACCATTCAGTAGTGGAACATTTTGTACGTACCATTGCTCATGTTTTATTCCCATGCTTTGCCTTTATTATTCCTACAAGTCCCTTGATGCCTGTATTTGAGGCCTTCTTCCTTTGTGGAAGTCTTTTCTGGTACCTCATATGTTACTTTCTTTTTCTTTGTGGCAAATATCCACAAAATGAATGGTTTTAAAACAACAGTAATAACATTACCTCTCATGAGTTTTGTGGATAAAAAATGAGTGGTTCAGCTCAGTTGTGATCAGGATCACTGGTGAATTTGAAACCATATGTTGGCTAAGGCTAAAGTTATGTGGAGATAACTTTCCAGGGCTAGAGGATCTACTTCCAAAGTGGCTTATTCACTTAGCTGGAAAATCAGTGCTAGCAATTTGGTTCTTCTCCATGTAGGCCTCTCTGTGGAGTTGCTTGAGTGTCACCACAGCATGACAACCAACTTCTCCAAGAGTGAGGGATCCAAGAGATCAAGGCAGAACCTATAATATCTTTTCCTGACAACCCTGGAAGGTATAATGAAGGTCATATAGAGGAGCCCTGATTCATTGTGGAAGTGTTTTACATGAAGATATGAGCACAAGAAGGCAAGGATCATTGAGAAAATCTTGATAGCTGACTGCCACATTTCTCTTCACAGTGATGTTTGCAAAATGACTTTCTTCCATTGCTGAATTCCTTTATTAGGTGATGACTAAAGCCTGTCCCTAACCGTTGATGATAGCATCATGAAATTCATTTGCTATGCTCTCCCATGCATTGCTTGCCCCATAGAATCTCTGCCTTTGAAGATCCACTGGACTGCATGCATTGGATTGGGGTGATAGTTCTTGGCTTGGATAAATTTTCTTGTATAGGATTTAAACAGTGCCAAGTAGAAGTAGATGCTTTATACTTTAATATAAATGCTTTATGATTCCTTTTTTAATTCATTCCATAACTGTTTATGGAATTTCTACCTTGTGCTCAATTAACATGCGGGGGACTGTTCTAAGCCTTGGGTGGTAAAACAGTGAACATAATTTACAAAGGTCTCCACTCTTGTAGAATTTACATTCTTGTAGCTGGTAGTAGGGAGAATGAAAAATAAAGAAGTAAAATACTTAATATGTTAGATGGTGATAAGTGATGTATAGAAAAATAAATCAATAAAAGGGATAGGGAGTTGCTTGGAGGAGGAAGGGTTGCAAGGACTCAGGTAACATTTAAGTGAAGGCGAGCAGAAGATAAGGGAAGGGACCAGGTGTATGTCTTGGGAAGAGGACTCCAGGAAGAGAAAGCAGCAAGTACAAAGGCTCTGTGGCAGGAACATGATAACAATATATTGATACCCGTGCTATGTTAAGGCAGTATCTGTGCAATAGTCTGCTGTTCAACAGCCTTACTATTCTAGAATTATGTAGGTTAGAAATAGCCTAAACAACCTAGGCAGACTAACTTTGCCCTTCAATTCCACATATGTTTGTTGAACACTTGCTGTGTGCCAGGTACTATTCTAGATACTTGTGGAACACAACAGTAAGACTTAGATCTTACCCATAAGTAGTTCAGAGTCTTTTAGAAATATGTACCAAATACTATGTCAGCAGAATGTGAGTATTGTCCCAAGAGGAAATTAAACTGTAGATGATTCAAGGAGAGAGAACACATTCACAGAAGATCTCAGAAAAAGTTATACGAAATGAGGACTATTTTGTGGGCTTTGAAGCATTGAGTCAAGTTATCCCAGTGGAGATGCTTGGAGGGAAGGAGATGGAGAGCAGAGGGATAGGACATCAGTTCTTTTAAAATGAGATACTTAGTGAAATGATTCCAGATAAGTAGACTTCCAGAGGTTCAGTGTCACTTCCTTTTCAATGATGAAGCTTTTTTCCCTCTCTTAGTTCTAATCAATGTAAATGCAACATAAAAGAACTCATGGGTGTCTCTTATGCTAATAGCTCAGTGTGGGAAGAAATAATCAGTTGCTCTTTTCCAGGAAGCATTGCTTATCACAAGGCCATTCAGTTCCCTTAAGTGGTGCCTTGTTCTATGTGTTGCAGTAAGCTGTGCTGGTAATTTGCTGAGAACAGTTACAGCAGGTCATATATATTTTGCAAAGGGTTTCTGATACATAGTCCATCTTCACTGAAGTACCAATGTTTTCTCTCTGAGTAAAACAATTAACATCTGAGGAATAGTCAGCCATTCAGCAGCCTTGACATTCTAAAGTGTGCAGGTTGGAGATCGCCTAAACAACCTAGGCAGATGAAATTTCCCTTTCAATTCCAGACATTTGTTGAACACCTACTCTGTGCATGGCGCTATCCTAGGTACTTGTGGGTGTTCTATGCCAGCAAAAGCACATTTACAAGTAGGGGGTAATGAATAGGAAATAGTAACCAGTTAGGCAGAGTGGATTTATGGTTGGGAAACTTGCCCAGGATAGCTTTGTCTGGGTCTTGGCTTAGCAATTATTTTTCTGAGTTTTGGGGATGAACAAATGTTTAGGAACAGAATGATTTTATTCCTAATTTGCATTCCCCTTAAATGGAGATTAATGCACAAACCAAAGTGTGCTGTCAAAGTTAACCTCCCAGATGGAGGAGAGTGATTATTCTTTAAGCAACGTATAAAGGTGCAGCATTTAAAAATTGCTGGGCTTTTTTGTTAATTACTCTTAATGTAATAATATTACTAATTAACAATTAATCACCATTAGTCAATGCTAATATTAATGAATAATGTTAATTAATACTAATTTCATATTTAGCTATCTGTTGCATTGTGATTAACAAAACTAGGACCCCTTGTTTCTAGTGATGGATAGTATTTCATTATACGTAGGAAAGCCAATGATTAAAATCACTTGTCCACTTTTACTTGGATTAAATACAATTCTTCTTTAATTGCTTCTAAGTCTAAAAGTTATAAGATTCACAGTTCAAGTACAGGCTCTCTCCTAGTTTATGAGAATTTTTCTCTTTTCCTTTCTCCCTCCTTCTCTCCTTCTTCTCCCTCCTTCTTTGTCCCACCATTTATCCACTCTCTTTCCTCTCTTCCTTCCTTCCCCCTCCCTCCTAACTTTCCTTCATCCTAGCCCTCCCTCCTTTCTCTCTCCTTTCCTGAACCCTGGAAAAATGATGTAGTGCAAATGCATGTGTTCCTAGCCAATCATTCTCTCAAAGACCTCAGATATTTTGGATACTAAAATTGCACACCAAACTTTTGTCTATCTACATGTATCTATTTTTCTGGTGAAAGCATTTATATGTTCTTTAGATTTTCAAAAGAATCTGTGACGAAGAAGAAACATTAGCTAAGATTACATAGGAGTAAACTGTCTTCTGGTTTATATTTCACTATAGACTTCTTCTGAAACAGTAGAGCTAAAAGATGTCATGTGTTTCTAGGGCACGTACAACCACAGGAGCCAACCCTAGCAATGTGGGCTCACCCTTCAAAACCACCAGTTTTGCAGTTCTCCCCATGATTAAGGCTGTTAACCAGAGGCTAAGCAGGGTTTTCTGTCTTTAAAAAAAAAAAAAGTATAGAAAATAAAAAGAGATAAGCAGAAACTTTCAAGTAAAATAGTTATAGAAATTTTCATACTTTGATGGAGGAATAAAAACCTAAATTTGAATAAAGAAGACTTTGTTCCTTAACACATAAGGGTATCTTTATAAGTTACTTATTTTAGCAACATTCTTTTGCAGTTAAATTGAGATACTGGGTATGCATTTGCTTTATTTCATTTCAGTCTTCTTCCTCAAGAAAAATTTTAGTAGTCCTGGACTAGGGCTACTGGGATAATATTTCATGTGGCCCCAGTCCTCCAAGATGATGCCAGGAGAAAATTTAAAAATATGTAAAAATCAACAGACAGTAGCATAAAATATACTAATGCAGAAGTGGCCTAATACATATTTGCACAAAGCGTAAGTCAAGGTACTTTTATTTAGGGTGGAATTAAGGACTCTAATTGTGGATGGTCCAGGTCTGGCTGGAGAGAATAAGGCCAGAAACATAAATAATAATCATTCTCTTCTGATGATTCTAGTCTGTCTTCTAGAGCTAGCAGGGGCAAGGGGTGGTTGGGTAGACTGGACTAGTATGGACACCCTACATTTTTGGAACAGTTTTTACAGCTGGGAATAAAAATAATAATCTGTGAGTTAAAAATGAGCAGATGCTACTGGTATGAAATCACATGAGAGAAACGAAGAGGGTAAAAGGACAGCCTCGTGAAGTGCAAGGATCCAGGCTTTGATTGCCACATGACAGGAAGCAGGCCTCAGGAAAGTAGGAGGTTTGTTTTTGGAGATTGGAAGAAAACAATAACATCTCATAGCTTGATGATGCCAGAGAAGGGAAGGTGTGCAATGACAAAGATAATGCAGAGAAAGAATGGATTTGAAGACGATTAGGTGAAACCCACAGCAGGATCTAGCACATGATTAAGGATTTTGAAGAAAGGGTAGAGATAGAGTCATAGATTACTTAGGTTTCTGGTTTGCAATATTGAAGGATCTTGATGTTGGAATGTTTCAAAAAGTGAAACCTGAAAGAAAGTCTCAGGGAAGATGGATAGCTGTATTGTCATCATGTTTAGTTTACATGAGCATCATTGCGAGCCATCTTAGAGGGGGGTAGATTCAGGGAAAGAAAGGGAAGACCTGTTGGTCATCTTCTCTCAGATTAACTGGACTCTTAGGCATGATGAGCTAAAGAAAGAATCCAGTTATAGTTGAGTAAGACAAGCAGAGAAGCACTTGTCCCCTCTGAGCCTGAAGCTTGGGCTTGTGTTATATGCTCCTTTTTGTTGTTGTTGTTGTTGTTATTACCTTTTACTTTCCTTTTCTAACATATAAGAAGGATAATGTTGTGTCTTTGTTTTTAAATGAAACAATGACTTCTTTGTCTGCCTACCCACTTTAGTGCTAGAATAGTGTTAGAAAACAATGTTTATATTTATGTAGCATTTAAAGTTCTTTGGATATTCCTGAACAAGGGTCATAACTTCAATGAAGACAAAAAAGTATGTCTGAGGTTGTTTTTGTTTGTGTGTGTGTGTGTGTGTGTGTGTGTGTGTGTACTAAATCTTCTGAAATCAATAGCTTGTTCTACAGATATTTATTCAGTGCATACTCTAAATACAGTATCCTACAGGAGGACATGAGATGCTAATTGCACTATTACTATTATTCATAGTAATAACTACCACTATTAGAGCATAGTGGGTAATCTCTAGAGTCAGTCTGTCTCGATTTGAATCTTGGCTCTGCCCTTTTCCAATGGTGTGATCTGGGGAAAGTTGCTTAACTCTTCAGTCTTGCTTTCCTGATCAATAAAATAATAATAATAATAATATTTACCTCATACCATTGTTGTAAATAGTAAATGAGTTAATACGTATTAAGCAGTTAGTTAAGCTATTAATTAGTAGCCATTCAATAAATACTAGCTATTTTTATTATTGCCTTTACATGGATTACAGCATAATTAAGAGTAAGAGTGGCATAATAAATTAAGAATAAGAATGACAAGAGCCAGGGAAAGAGGTTCTATATACACAAACACAGAAAGAAGATGGAGTGAGAGGTATCTGAGAAAGATTGTCTTGATCATGGAGACCCATGTAATACATGAAAACATTTAGAATAGTGTCTGAAACATAGTACACACTTAGACATTAGCTACTCTTGGTTTGTCTTAAACTGGGTTTCTTCATCTCTGGAGCATTGATTAGAAGTCCATATAAACAAGAAGTATATAAAGCATAGAAGAAGTAAGTATAGAAAAAAACAATATTGTACTTTCTGCAATGTCTAATTACGAGCCCACAGTAACAGTAACTGAAGAATAATCTTGGCTAGACATCTCTTTAGTTCTTGAGTTCTTGAAAAGCAGTATATTATAGTGATAAAGAACATAGGGTGTGGAGCTATTTTACCTGAGTATGAATCCCAGGTCTGCCATATGCCAGATGTATAACTTTGGATGAGTTATTTAATCTCTTAGTTTCCGTATCAATAAAATAGTAATAGTTGTACACTCCTCATGCGCTCTTAGAATTAAATGAATTAATATACCTAGAACAATACCTAGTACAAAGTAAACACTGATAGTAAATGTTTGCTGATTTTATTGTTATCACCACCTCTTCATGCCACTCACAGCTGGAGGTTATTTCAGGATCAAGGTACTTTTTGCATTAAAAATTGGTCAAGATTTGACAGCTCTTTTGAAAAATTTCAAAGAGCAAACAAGGTCATGAAATGCTGAGGAATTTAGATGAGGCATACTTATTTAATTTACAGAATTTTCTTTTCACTTTAGACATATATGAATAGCAAAGTAAATATAGAGATGTGCAAATCAAGTGGTATTTCTCCCATATGATTTCTCTTTTTAAGAATAAACACACACACATATATATTTACAAAGGTACTGCCAACTCACAATTTAGGGTTTAATGTACTTTTTTCCCTTCCCAAGAATTAGTATCTATTCTGTGTGCAGTTACCTATGCAGTATACATGGAAATGTTGAGGCGCTGCATTTTGGTGTTGCCACTATTGTGACTTTGATTTTGCTTACTTGTTTAAGTCTTTCTGTTCACCTTTATGTCTTGGTAATCTTGGTGTTTAATGCCCTTGTTCACAGCTGCTCCATTGGTCCTTGTATATGAAGGTCTTGCTCATCACCATGAAACAGTGGATTTGTCTTATTTCATTGCTTATAGCTCAGTGGTGAGGTTGAGGAAATATACCAGTTAAGTCTGACTTTTGACAAGAAACTGTTTAAATATAATCCAACGATATGGAGGTTTTTCTTACTCCTCACAGTAAGCACTGCTCACCTTACTGGGTGATGTTTTTCTTCTGAAATGAAACTTAAAGGGCTTATAGACACAAGTTAGAAAAAATTATTTCACTCAAGAGCTGAGCTTCATGTTTTAGAAATTAGGAAGTATAGAGTGCTTACTGACTCTTGCTTTATAGTTTAGTCAATAATTCAGACATTCTAATTCTGAGTCATGGTGGCCCTATTGATATTTTTGCCAATAAAATAAAACTATAAAATAAGGTCATGTGGAAAAAATTATATTATGTTATATTCATTCCCTTTCACTCTATCCTCCACTAACCCGATACCTCATAATTACATTTGCCATTTTATTTTCTCTGATTTGATACTTATTTCCGCTGAGGACAGAAAAAGACCCAATAATTCAGAATGAGAGCTTTTTTCTCTAATTTCACCTGCCACTGGAATGCTGTTCTTAATAAACTTGTTACTGGCTTTTCTTTCTTCATCTGAAGTCATTTGTTTTGTGATGTAACTGGTAGGTCTAATTGGTCAATTTACAAATATTTATTCATATGGTTTACGATTCATGATTTAGAGGAATTATTTTGGAATTGAAGTGGAGTTGCTTTGTTGTAATAAGTTCTAATGTATTGGGTTTTATTTCTTTTTCATACACTCAGTTATGTCCTATCAGCTAGCTATGTTGTTATATAACAAAACACCCGAAAACTCAGCAACTTAAATAATAACCATTTATTATTGTAGTTTGCCTTCCAATCTTGAGTCCCTGAAAAAGCAGTCTTTATATTTGTATGTGTTGAATAGGTCTGTACAGGATACTGAACATTAAGAATATAAACTGCCTTGATCTATTTCATGAATATATGCACTTTGGGAACGTTTTTGCTAGATTGTAATAATTGATTTTATTACCTGTCTTCATTTTGGATTTTAATTTAATATTTACTCAATTGCATTTCCTTGGTTTGCCTTGTTAATTAAGTTTCATCATAATAATCTTAACTAAATGGTAAAGGATAGTACCTTACCTCACAATTTCCTGGTAATTGTGTGCAGCCTTTTTCTCAGTGATGCTTTCATCTTTTAAATATTCACCGAGGCTATATTTCTTCTATCTCATTTCCAGCTTCTGCCAGGGATAAACAGTGCTCAGTTTGGACAGGTTGTGCATATTGTTGACTTTAAGAAGTGAATGATTCCTCAGCCACAGCAGAAACATCAGACTGTCATTACTGAAGGGGAACTTCTGGGAAGATGGTGGAATAAGGATAGGTAGAACTCACTCCTCCAGCAAAAAACACCTAGAGAAAAGGCAGAAACTGTCCAAAGCAATGGTTTGGAGGCTCTAGAGACTGGGGAAGGATCACTACAACATAAACGTGAAAATGCAGAGAAATAGGGGTGAGTGAACTCAAGCATGCCCATCCTCCAACCTTTCATCTGGTGGCTGTGTATTATTCTGGTTCTTGTCAGCTGGTGAAACACTACACAGTCCTGGTTCAGCTGCTGGATGGTGAAGTTACACTTCTTGGTTGCACAGCCTAGAGTCTTTCCACAAGGAACTCTAAGACTCTTCAGTTCAATTATATCCACAGAGACTCCACTACAGTTCCTGGTGCCAATCCCCCACCTGGGAGGCCAGCAGCTTCAGGCCCCTTTATATAGGGGAGAAGGGGAGTCCCTCCCCTTTGGAGGAGATGGGGATGCAGGACAGTACTGATCTGATTGTTGGCTAGTGAGGGAAACCCTCTGGGTCCTGCAGTCTTGAACTTTTTCATGCTGGAGACCAGAGCACATATGACTCTGTTGTTTCCATAAATGGAGAGGCAGGGGTGAGGGAACGAGCTCCATTGTGACACCTGAAGCCCATTCTCCATCCCCAAGGCTGGCAGCTGTGAGTCAGACTGGTTGTTGGAGATGCAGAGTAGCCCTGGTTCAGGAACTGGCTGGTGAAGTTAATCTTCCTGGTCTTGTAGCCTAGATTCTTTCCATGCAGTAGTCTGGACACCATCAGCTCCATTGTATCCACGAGCAGAAACTCCACAGTGGTTCCAATGCCGGTCCCGCACCTTAAGGCCAGTGCCTTCTGGCATGTATGGACCTGAGAGAGACAGGTAGGCCCTCCACATGGGAAGAGATGCAGAACAGTCTTGGCAACAGCTAGCCAGTGAGGGTGACCCTCTGTTTTGTGTAGCCTTGAACTGGACCTTGAACCAGTCTGGATCCTGCCCAGCAGGCTACTGTGGTCTGAGAGAGGCAGGATCATGGGAAATAGGTTGACCAGGAATGCCATCTGCTGGAAGGCTGGGTAAGTATAGTCTGGGAAGCTGCTTTCCTGCCCACCCTCTTAAGACCCTTCTGAAAGGAGTTGCATGCTCTGTTGGGAAATATTGCCAAACCAAGTGCCAAAGGAGACCTTTAATGTGAACCCAAGCAAAAACAAAATATTAGACAAGAGAAGGAAACCAACTTTCAAAATAATCTTATCACAATAACAGATGCCAAGAAACCTGTAAAAAATTCCAAGGCACATCAAGAAACAAGAAGATATGGCCAAACCAAATGATGAAATGACAAAATCAGAGGAGACACACAATTTGGAACAAGTTGATTTTCAAACAAATCTCCCAAATGACTTCAACAAGATGGTTAAAGAGATAAAGGATATTAAGGAGACATTAGAAGAGCATTCAATTCAAAGAAGAATTTGAAAGAATAAATAGAAAATAACAGATCTTATGGAAATAAAAGATACTTTAGAGGAAATTAAAAATACATTAGAGGATACACTGGTGGTTCAGTGGTAGATTGTTCACCTTCCATGCAGGAGACCCAGGTTCAATTCCCGAACCATACACCAGCACTCCACCCCCCACCCCCCAAAATACATTAGAGACACATAGCAGACTTGAAGAGGCAGAAGAAAGGATCAGTGAACTGGAGGACATAATGATCAAATTCAAACACACAAAAGAACAAATGGAGAAAAAAAATGGAAAATGTGTACTGGATCCCAGGGAAATGATTGTCACCACAAAGTACACAAACAAATGAATCATAGGTGTCCTCAAAGGAGGAGAGAAGTGTAAATGGCCAGGAAGACTATTTGAGGAAATAATTGCAGAAAATTTTCCTACTCTTATAAAAGATATAAATATGCAAATCCAAGAAGTACTCCAAATACAAGAAATCAGAATAGACCCGCTTCAAGACACATTCATCAGATTGTCAGATGCCAAAGAGAAAGACAGAATCCTGAAAGCAGCAAGAAAAATTCGATTCACAGTGTACAGGAGAAGCCATACAAAGCTAAATGCTGATTACTTATCAAGCAACTTGGAGGCAAGAAGGCAGTGGTATGATATATTTAAGATACTGAAAGACAGAATTTGCCAGCCAAGAATCCTTAACTAGAAAAGCTGTCCTTAAAAAGTGAGGGAGATTTTAAAATATTCACAGATCACCAAAAACTGAGAGAATTTGTTAACAAGAGATCTACCCTGCAAAAAATACTAAAGGGAGTGCTGCTGGCTGAAAATAAAAAGATAGGACAGAGAGGCTTGGAAGAGGGTATAGAAATGATGATTATCTGTAAGGGTAACTAAAAGGATAAAAAGAGAGAAAAATATAGACTTGAAAAATAAAAGTCAAAAGATAAAATGTTGAAGTAAGGATGGCTTTTACAGTAATAACACTGAATGTTAATGGATTAAACTCCCCAATCAAAAGACACAGGTTTTCAGAATGGATAAAAAAATGTATATATGATCTAACTATTTGCTGTTTACAAGAGACTCATTTTAGACTTAAAGATAAAATAGATTGAAAGTGAATGGATAGAAAAAGATATTCCATGCAAGCAATAATAAAAATAAAAGCTGGGTTAGCTCAATTATATCAGACAAAATAGACTTTACATGCAAAAATGTTAAAAGAGACAAAGAGGGACAATATATTAATCAGGGTTCTCTAGGGAAACATAACCAACAGATGTTATCTGTAAATATGAGATTTTATAAAAATGTCTCACACAACTGTGGGGATCACAAGTACAAATTCTGTTGGGCAGGCTGCAAGCTGACAGCTCTAATACAGGTCTCCAGTGAATCCCTTAAGAGAGGCTGGCTGGCTGAAGTAGAGAGAGAAGTTCTCTCTTTTGATGTCTACTTTAAAGGCCTCAGCTGATTCAATGAAACATCACTAATTGTGGAAGACACTCCCCTTGGCTGGCTGCAGATGTATCAGCCATGGATGCAATCAGTGTTCTAATGATTTAATTATTAACCAGCCATGAAAATCCTTGCTGTAACAGCTAGGCCAGTGCTTGTTTGAACAGACAGCTGGGCACCATCACCTGGCCAACTTGACACATGAACCCAACCATAACAGTCCATACCTTGTCAACTTGGCAGCTATAGGCATCACCTTAAACTATACTTAATCTCTAAATAGAACCCAATATCAGACATATTTTTGGCCTAACAATAGTCAATTGTCCTGTATACAACCGGAAATGCACTACATCTCTCCAGAATAGGGTACAAGTCCTTGGGTAACATTCACTATTAAGCTTGATATTCTATTACTTCAATACTGTGGCATGAACAGTACAGCTTATGTCATATGATAAGGGGATTAGATAGAGAAGAAAACAAAGATGTTTGCTTTATGTACAAATACAAACATAATCAAAACAAAAAGGAAATACACTATCACAGTTCTCATTTCTGTAACTGATCACGTGGCCGTAGCTCATATTTATTGCTACCTTTTTCTACTACCCATTCTATGTTCCCTTTACCCTTAGGAAACACTTCAGCTGGCTGTGATTCTTTGCCTAGTGGGGTGACCCAAACCTTTATAATTGAAGTTTCTGGGCCATTGGTAGTCCTGCTTGGATTGGGTTGTTGCAATTTTTCATTGACTTTAATTACAAGACATGGCAGTGATACTACCATGGAGATCTCCTGTATTCCAGGAAAACTTTACCTCCATTGTATATTTGCAGTCCTATATCTCCTTGATAGTATCAGTCGCCCCTAGCCAGTACAGTAACCCCCTTCTTGCCTGTTGACTCAGAGGGATAAGAAACACAAAGTGGCCAAGTGGCAGTCTTAACTTCCGGTTCAATGGAATCGTTGTTTTGTCTCCTGGTAGGAGCACTCCTCCTTTTGGAACTGAGACATGGGGACTAGTGGAGCTTAAGGTTTCAAGGACAGGAAGCAAAACTTTTTCTATTGGATCACTAGGGGTGATAACAAGTAGTGCCCCTCTCATTTCCAATCTTTGATTCCTGGACCTGTGAGTCCTGGATATGGGAGAAACAGCACCATAGAGTGGATGCTGATTCAGAGCATACACAGCCTCCTGCAGAGGCTCCTGGAGAACATTGCCCTAGACCTGCAAGGTATTGCCACCTAATTGGCACTGTTACTGGGTTTTCAAAAGGTCATTCCACCATTCTATCAACCCAGCTGCCTCTGGATGATGGGGAATGTGGTAAGACCAGAGAATCCCATGAGCATGTTCCCATTTCTGCACTTCTTTGTCTGTGAAGTGGGTTCCTTAATCAGAAGCCATGCTGTGTGGAAAACCGTGATGGTGGGTAAGGTATTCCATAAATCCGTGGATAGTAGTTTTGGCAGATACATTGCATGCAGGCAAGGCAAACTCGTATCTGGAGTATGTATCTATCCCAGTTAGAACAAATTACTGCCCCTTCCATGATGGAAGTGGTCCAATGTAATCAACCTGCCACCAGGTAGGGAATGGTGCCATATTGGGGACTGAGTGTAGGTCTCTGCTGCTGGCAGATTGGGCACTCAGCAGTGGCTGTAGCCAGGCCAGTGTTAGCGCTTAGCCTCAGCAGTATTGCTGAGACCATGCAGTATCTCCATCCCTACCACAATGATCACTTTATTCATAAGCCTATTGGACAATGACAGGAGTAGCTGGGGAGAGAGGATGACTGGTATCCACAGAACGGATCATCTTATCCACTTGATTATGAAAATCTTCCTCTGCACATTCACATGGAACACAAATATTTTCATGTTTTTTTGCCCACACAGAAAGGTCTATCCACATACCTCTTCCCCAGACCTCTTTGTCACCAGTTTTCTAATCATACTCCTTCTAAGTGCCCTGACCATCCAGTCAAAGCATTAGCAACAGCCCATGAGTAAGTATACAAATGTACTTCTGGCCAGTTCTCCTTCCAAGCAAAATGAACAACCAAAGTTGCACTGCTCAAAGTTCCACCACAGAGAGGATTTTCCTCACCATTGTTCTTTAGGGACCTCCCAGAAGGGGGCCAGCAGTGCTGTATCTGTCCACTTTTGGGTGGTACCTGTATATTGTGCAGAACCAACTGTAAACCAGGCCCAAGTTTTCCCTTCCTCAGTCAACTGATTGTAAGGAATTCCCCAAAAGGCAATAGCTCTGGTCTGGGAAAGAGAAGGTAATGTGGCAAAAGTGGAGTCCATTGGCATTTGGGCCACTTCCTCATGTAACTTATTTGTGCCTTCAGGGCCCATTTGAGCCATTCTCATGTACATCATTTCCATTTTATAATGGAGTGCTGCTGTGGATGTCTGACTTTATGACTTGGTCATATAGACAACAAACAACACCCAACTCATGATAGGCAGCTCAGGTCTCATGGTAACTTCATGGCCCATGGTTAAGCGTTCAGTCTCTACTAAGGCCAGTAGGAGGCCAAAAGCTGTTTCTCAAAAGTAAAGTAGTTATCTGCAGCAGATGGTAAGGTTTTACTCCAAGATCCTAAAGGCCTGTGTTATGATTCTCCTTTAGGGACCTGCCAAAGGCTCCAGACAGCATCTCTGTTTGCCACTGACACTTTCAGCACCATTGGATCTGATAAATCACATGGCCCAAGTGGCATAGCAGCTTGACAGCAGCTTGAACCCATCTCAGGGTCTCCTCTTATTCTGGTCCCCATTCAAAACTAGAAGCCTTTATTGTCACTCAGTAAATGGGCCAGAGAAGCACACCCAGATGAGAAATATGTTGTCTCCCAAATCCAAAGAGGCCAACTAGGCACTGTGCCTATTTTCTGGTCATAGGAGGGGCCAGATGCAACAGCTTATCCTTCACTTTAGAAGGTATATCTAGACATGCCCCATACCACTAGATACCTAGGAATTTCACTGAGGTGAAAGGCTCCTATATTTTTGTTAGATTTATCTGCCATCTTCTGACACACAAATGCCTTACCAATAACTCTAGAGTAGTTGATACTTCTTGCTCACTAGGTCCAATAAACAGTATATCATCAATATGATGGACCCGTGTCCTATCTTGTGGGAGGGAGAAATTATCAAGTTCCCTGTGGACAAGATTATGACATAGGGCTGGAGAGTTGATATACCCCTGAGGTAGGATAGTGATGGTATACTGCTCGGCCTTGCCAGCTGAAAGCATACTATTTCTGGTGTTCCTTACTAACAGCTATTGAGGAAAAAAAACAAAAACAAAAAACATTTACCAGTTCAATATCTGCATACCAGGTACTAGGGGATGTGTTGATTTGTTTAAGCAGTGATACCACATCTGGAACAACAGCTGCAATTGGAGTCACCACCTGTTTAAGTTTATAATAATCCACTGTCATCCTCAAGACCCATCTGATTTCTGTAAGGCCAAATAGGAGAGTTAAATGGGGATGTGGGCAGTAATTACCACCCCTGCATACTTCAAGTGCCTAAGAGTGGCACTAATCTCTGCAATCTGTCCATGAATCCAGTATTGCTTCTGCTTAACTATTTTGCTAGGTAGGGGAAGTTCTGGTGGCTTCTACTTTGCCTTTCCTACCATAATAACCCTCACTCCACGAGTTGGGGAACCATAGTGGCGATTCTGCCAGTTACTGTGTATGTCTATTCCAATTAAACATTCCAGAACATGAGAAATAACCAGAGAATGATTCTGGAGACCCACTGGACCAACTGTGAGATGGACCTGAGTTAAAACTCCATTGATCACCTGACCTCCATAAGCTCCTACTCTGATTGGTGGACCAGAGTGACGTTTTGGTATCTTGAAATTAATAATCACTTCTGAGCCGGTGTCTAATAATCCCCCAAATATCCAATTGTTTCCTTTTCCACAGTGTACAGTTGCCCTGCTAAAAGGCCATAAGTCTCTTTGAGGAAGGTTAGGAGGAAGATTTTTGTATAAAAAAGCATTTAAAAAGTACAAATTTTTGTCAGTGTAACAGGGTCCTTCTCTAAGGGTACCTGGCCTTCCCCTCATTCAAGGGGCTCTGGATCTATGAACTGTCTCAAGCTGGGAATTGATTAAAAGGGGCTGTGAGTCTCTCTTTTTGTAATTTAAGTTAAACTTTTGTTCACTTAGAACTCTTCTGCTTATACACCTCAAACAAGAATTTAGTAGACTGCCCATCTATTTATTTTACTTCTAGATATCCTGTGATCTACTAAGCCAATGCCATAAGTCTCTGCTAGTCAGAGTATTTTGACTGCAACTTTGGATCCACTGTCCATTATTGTAGCCACGCCCACCTTGCCTTTTGTGATTAAATTCTGCCACATGGCTTCTGTCAACTTGGGATTCAGTCATACCCATTGTGCTCAAAGGTTCCAACTCAGTGATAGCAGTTCACACAATAATATCTGACCTACAGAGTAGGGTGACTACAGAACTCTTCGGGGATGATGGAGATAGTCTCACAAATTTATTCCTCACAGTCCAGTTTAAAGGTGTGTTGTCTGGACATTCCTGAGGTGTTTGAGTAGGTGTTTCATGATAAATCCACTCTAACATTCCCAATCTCTCTAAGCCTTTGGATTCCCTCCTCTACATTACCAGGGCAGTTCTAGAATTTCACCCTCAGCAAAGTCAGCCATCTTTTGATCCATGTTTCAGCCAACCGCACAAACTATTAATGCCCTTTCTAACCCTCAAGCTGCAACACTGAGTATAGAATCTCTGCTTTGCGGGCCCATATCAATAAATTCAGCCTGATCCAACTTTATATTCCTTCTACCAGTATCCCACACCCTTAATATCCATTCCTACACATATTCCCCTGATTTTTGTCTATGCAAATTAGAAAATTTATGCGGTTCTTTTGGAGTATAGCATAATTTCCTCATGGGTCATACTTTGTACCTCACCTTTCAGGGCCTCTTGAGACTAGTTATAGGGCTTGAAGAAAAGAGGAGTGATGGGGGTGGGTCATGAAAAGAATTAGAAGTGTCCTTCAAGCCAATTACCTCAGGGCATTCCATTGCAGTTTCTTCTGATGAAACTGGATTAATCTCCTCAGACAGAGGAGTGAGGGTAGTTTCCCCAGGGTGAGTATTACAAATTTAGCAGGCACTGAAGAGTTAATCTCTTTAGGTGGAGGTTGGACGGCAGACTCCTCAGGGTAGACTTGAGGTTGGGAAGCTGTTTCCTTGAGGCAGACTGAAAGTTGGGTACTTATCTCCTGAGGGCAGGCTGAAGATTGGGTGGCTATTTCCTCAGGGCAAGCAGAAAGTTGGGGGCGGGGGGTGCTGTTTCCTCTGGGCAGCTCATTAGAGGTTTATCTCACAACGGCTCAGCAGAATCCAGGGTTCCAATATCTGCACTGCCATCATTAGCAACCCATGTGTCCCCATCCCCATTTTCAGAATCCCATTCTTTTCCAGTCAATGCTTTTACTTTAATGGCTGAGATTTTAATTTAAGTTGTAAATATGCTAATTGCACAATGAGGCTCTGGATATGGTTTTCAGATATCTCAAGTCTGTGCCCACAGGAAATAAGATTTTCTTTCAGGGCACACATGGAAACTTTTACATCTTTCATAGGATATTTAAGTTGCAAATTTGAAGCCTTCATCTCTTCCTTTTCTCTTATCGCTGTATCTAGCATATCTAAGAACAACCAACCAACATCATTTTACCTTACTCCACAAAATTCTGTTAAGGTGTTAAAAGCACTGTTGCCATGACCTTGCTTTGTATAAGCATACAATTAGCAGAATCAAGTAGTGATATTTTGTGTATCTCTTTGCCAGCTCAGCCATGGACTGTCAGTGCCATCTTGATTATTGGAAATAGAGTCATTAGTGCCTTTGAGTCTAATCAGAGTAGAAAGCCAATTGCAAAAACACATTTTTAAGATTCTGTTTTCCAAGAACCACTCAAGGTACCAGGCTGTATTAGTCAGGGTTCTCTAGGGAAACAGAACCAACAGGAGTTATCTGTAAATATGAGATTTTATAAAAGTGTCTCACAACTGTGGGGATGCACAAGTACAAATTCCATCAAGCAGGCTGTAAGCTGGCAGCTCAGGTAAAGGACACCATTGAACCTTCCAGGAGAGGCTGGTTGGTTGAAGCAGAAAGATTCTCTCTTTCGACTTCTCCTTTAAAGACTCTAGCTGATTAGATTATGTCACCTATATGCAGAAGCTATTCCCCTTGGCTGACTGTAGATATAAAATCAGCCATGGATGTAGTCAGTATGCTGATGATTTAATAAACCAGCCTTCTGTTTATTAACCAGCCACAAGACGTCCTTGCAGTAACAGCTAGGCCAGTGCTTGCTTGACCAAACAACTGGGTACAATCACCTGGCCAAGTTGACATGTGAATCCAACCATAACATACCCTATATATCAATAAAATGGGCAATTATTTAAGAGGCTATAGCAATCATAAATATTTATGGACCTAATCACGGTGCCCCAAAGTATATGAGGCAAACACTGACAAAACTGAAGGCGTTAATAGACATCTCTACAGTAATAGTGGGGGATTTCAGCACACCACTCTCTTTAATAGATAGAACGTCTAGACAGAGGATTAACATGGAAGGAAGTATTATGATAAATGAAATAGACATAACAGACGTATGTTTCATTGTATCACAAAAGAGTAAGATATATATACTTCTCAAGTGCTCATGGAATATTCTCTAGGATAGACCATATGCTGGGGTACAAAACAGGTCTTAATAAATTTTAAGTGATTGAAATTATACAAAACACTTTCTCTGGTCATAATAAAGTTGAAAATGTATAATAACCAGAGAACTGGAAATTTTATAAATATATTGAAATTAAACAACATGCTCTTAAACAATCAGTGGATCAAAGAAAAAATTGCAAGAGAAATCAGTAATTATCTTGAGATGAATGAAAACAAAGGCACAGCATAGCAAAACTTCTGGTGTGCAGTGAAGTTGGTGCTGAGAGGGAAGTCTATGACCCTAAATACCTACATTAAAGAGGAAAAAAGAGCTAAAACCAAAGACCTGACTGAACAACTTGAGAAACTAGAGAAAGAGCAACAAGCCAATCCCGAAGCACACAGAAAGAAAGAAATTAAAAAGATCAGTATGGCAAACTTATTTTGGAAAATAAAAAACAATAGAATCAATTAAACAAAAAGTTGGTTCTTTGAGAAGTCCAATAAAATCAACAAACCCTTAGCTAGACTGACAAAGTCAAAAAAAGAGAAGATGCAAATAAATGAAATCAGAAATTAGAAGCGGTTCATTACCATGGATCTCAAAGAAATAAAAAAGATCATACTATGAACAGCTGTATGCCAACAAATTAGACAGCGCAAATAAAATTGACAACTTCCTACAACACATGAACAACCTACACTGACTGACTGGAGAAGAAATAGAAGACCTCAACAAATCAATCATAACTAAAGAGATTAAATCAGTCATCAAAACCCTCCCTACAAAGAAAAGTCCAGGACCAGATGGTTTCACAGAGGAATTTTACCAAACATTCCAAAAATTAGCATCATTCCTGCTCAAACTCTTTCAAAAAACTGATGGGAAGAAAACTACCTAACTCATCATCTTAATACCAAAGCCTGATAAAGAAAAGGAAACCATGGAACAGTCTCTCTAATATAGATGCGAGAATCCTCAATAAAATACTTACTAATAGAATCTAATAGCACATTAAAAGAACTGTACACCACACCCAAGTGGATTTTATCCCAACTCTGCAAGGGTGATTCAACACAAGAAAGTCAATCATTGTAATACACCACATTAACAAATCAAAAGGGGAAAAGCAACATAAACATTTCAATTGACACAAAAAAGGCATTTGACAACATTCAGCATCCTTTATTGATAAAAACACTTCAAAAAGTAGGAGTTGAAGGAAACTTCCTTAACATGATAAGGGGCATATATGAAAAACTCACAGCTAACATTGTACTCAATGATGAGAGACTGAAAGTTTTAGCTCTAAGATCAGGAATGAGACAAGGATGCCCACTGTTACCACTGCTTTTCAATGTTGTGCTAGGAGTTCTGTCTAGAACAATTAGCAAAGAAAAAGAAATGAAAAGCATCCAAATTGAAAGGGAAGAAGCAAAACTCTCATTATTTGCAGATGACATGATCCTATATTTAGAAAAAAAATACTACAAAGCTACTGGAACTAATAAATGAGTTCAGCAAAGTGGCAGGATACAAAATCAACACACAAAAATCAGTAGTGTTTTTATACACTAGTAATGAGCCATACAAGAAGTAATCAAGGCAAAAAGTCCATTCACAATAGCAACTAAAGGAATCAAGTATCTAGGTATAAACTTAACCAAGAATGTAAAGGACCTGTACACCGAAAACTACAAAACATTGCTAAAAGGAATCACAGAAACCCTGAATAAGTGGAAAGATATTCCATGCTCATGCGTAGGAAGGCTAAATGTCATTAAGATGTCGAGTGTACCCAAATTGATCTACAGATTCTATGTAATATCAAATGAAATTCTAAAAATCTACTTTGCAGTATTGAAGAAGCAAATTGTCAAATTTATTTGGAAGGTAAAGGGGTCTCGAATAAACAAAAGCATCTTGAAAAAGAAGAATAAAGTGGAGGGACTCATGCTTACCAACTTTAAAGATGTATTATAAAGCCACAGTGGTCAAAGCAGCATGGTACTGGCAGAAAGACAGTCATATTGATCAATGGAATCAATTGAGAGTTCAAAAATAGACACTCAGATCTGTGGTCAAATGATTTTTGCTGCGGGTCTCAAATCCACTCAACTGGGTCAGAATAGTTGCTTTAATAAATGGTGTTGGGAGAACTGGACATCATATCCAAAAGAATAAAATAAGGCCTCTTCTTTATACCCATGCAAAAATTAACTCAAGGTGGATCAAGGACCTAATTATAAGAGCCAATACCATAAAACTCCTAGAGGAAAATATAAAGAAACATTTTCAAGACCTAGTGATAAAAGGTAGCTTCTTAGATCTTACATCCAAAGCACAAGCAATGAGAGAAAAAATAGATAATTGGGACCTCTTCAAAACAGAATAATTCTGTGCTTTGAAGGAATTTGTCAGAAGGGGGGAAAGGCAGTCAACTCAATGGGAGAAAATGTTTGGAAATGCATATCTGATAAGGGTTTGTTATCTAGATTATAAAAAGAAATCCTACAACTCAACAATAAAAAGACAACCCAATTATAAAATGGGCAAACGATATGAGTAGACATTTCTCCAAAGAGGAAATACAAATAGCGAAAAAAACACATTTGGAAATGTACTAGCTGTTAGGGAAACGCAAATTGAAACCCCAATGCGATAGCATCTCATACCCATTAAAATGGCTGCTATTAAACATAAGACCTACAAGTGTTGGAGAGAATGTGGAGAAATAGGAACACTTATTCACTGCTAGTGGGACTGTAAAGTGGTACAGCTGTGATGGAAAATGGTTTGGTGGTTCCTCAGAAAACTAAATATAAAGTTATCCTAAGACCTGACAATTCCACTACTCAGTATATACTGAGAAGATCTGAAAACAGGGGTGTGAACAGACGTTTGTGCAGTGATATTCACAGTGGCAATATTCATAATTGCTAAAAGATGGAAACAACCCAAGCCATCAACTGATGAATGAATAAACAAAATGTGATATATACATAAAATGGAATATACTCAGCAGTAAGAAGGAATGAAGTCCTGAAGTAAGTGACAACATGGATGAGGCTTGAGGACATAATGCTGAGTGAAATAAGTCAAGGCACAAAAGGATATATATTGTATGATTTCACTAATATGAGCTAATAATTATATGTAAATGCATAGTAATAAAATTTAGAAAATAGGTTATCAAAGAAGGATTGAATGAGGCTGGAAAATGGGGAGCGGTTGCCTGATATGTACAGAATTTTTAACTAGGTTGTACTTAAATGTTCGGAAATGGATAGAGGTGACAGTAGCACTTATTGGGGTTACAAGTAATACTGCTGAACTGTCTGTGAATGTGGTTGAAAGAGGTTGTTTAGACTCATGTATGTATGTCACCAGAAGGAAAGGTAGAGGTTAAAATATGGGCATATGTAACACAGAGAACCCTGTGGTGGATGATGTCTGTAATTAACACTACAAATATAAATAAATTCTTCAGTGTACCAGAACAAACGTATGACACTTTTATAAAGAGTTAGTAATAGACTGGTATATGGGAAAATATGTACCTATTGCAAACTACAGACTATAGTTAATAGTAATATCTTAATATTCTTTCAAGGTAACAAATGTATCACACCAATACTAGAGTTCAACAATATGTGGGGGATAAAAGGTATGGGTGTTTTGGGTTTTCTTTTCTATGTCTATTTGTTATTTTTTTAATAGTATTGAAAACATTCTAAAATTGTGGTGATGATACTGTGAGCCATTGATTATATATTTTGTATAGATTATATGGTATGTGAATATATCTCAATAAAATTCACATTTAAAAAAGGCAAAAAAAATCCCAGAGTAGAATAAAATTTGTATATGCATTATATACCATGAAATGATTATTATCTGTAATATATAAAGATTGTGTACAAATCCATGCATAAAATGACAAGTGAAATTATAGAAAATAGACAAACTATACCATGGAAATTAAACCTGTAAGAACTTCTTCAGAAGATAGATATATATAAGTTCATAAATATGTTCTCATTAAGAGAATACACTCATAATCCATACATTGTCTTGCAAGCTGGATTTATTAGGCTAAGAATCCAATTAGGAGATCCACCATGTGCTAGTGGTGCATCTTACATTTTCTGAAATGCATGTTTGGACTCCTATTTTTGTGTTTGGAGAATAATTGTAAAGTACTACATAAAAAAACATAAAATGGCTAGAGAAATCATTAATATTGACTCATAAAATTGTATTTGCTTAAACACGGAAGATGGAAGTGAATTAGCTACAAAAATGCCATTTGATTATTGTTCTCCTTTTTATCCAGAGCCATGAAAGATTAAAGTATTTGAAATAAGCAATGTCATAGTTCTGTGTTCCTGATGTTGTGTATTTTAGATCATTTTATTAAAAAAAAATGAACTAAAGAAAAGTACTTGTGAAATAATTTACATGTTTGTTATAAAATAGTTGCATATGGATGCATTTGTCATTTTTCTTTGGCAAAATCATTCAGTTTGAATATCAACCAACATTTATTGGGTACCTTCTGTATGCCAGATACTTTAACCAATGTTCCTTTCATTGAATACTCAGAAATATATGAATTTGATATTTTTAATGTTAAAGAAAGTAAATGGCAAAAATAAAATCACTGCTAAATGGAGAAAGTAGATCTGTATGCTCTATCTTTCCAGCTGCTTCCTGAATCTGTCTTAACTGAGTCTTCCTTTATGGTGACAGAATCTTCTAATTCTCAAGCTCCTTTAGAAGAGATGTTAAAATTTTCTTTTGGCTCTTCATCCAGTTGCTTCTGTAAGCTAAGCTGGGGTTCTCATCTAGCCAGCAGAATTCTTTGTCAAGTACAGTGTGGTCTCACTCATCTATCTGCTGTCACAAAGTCCTTTGTTTCCTAGCCCTCCCCCATGTGCCAGGACGTCTTGCACACCCTGTGAATGTTGGTGAAAATTCCCCCCATCACTCCACTGGACTTCAGCAGCCCTAGGGAACTGGCTCTAAAAGTAAAACATCTTCAACTAACAGAAGTCTTGCCTGCTTTGTTTTACAGGAAATAAATTGGGTTTGGAATAATTAATTAAGCCAAGTATAAATTGGACTTTGAGGGAAAAATCATTTTCCTTTATGAATGTGAATCTTTTTCCGAAGTTGAAGGAGGTTGCTTATGAAATAAAATTTTTAGTAATTGTGAGCTTTAGATTTTAGCTTCTGTTTCCACTCTTCCCCCAACCCCTAGAAGTCCTGAAAGATCTTTATGCACCTTTTTTTTTTTTTGAGGTAACTTGAGTCAAATGTTGAGTGAAAATCTCTTGCACAGTAATAGTTCAGTAAGCATGTGGTGTGTGTATTTAAATGTTTTCATGAAGCAGGGAACATCTCTTTATTTAATTTTAGCGAAGTTGCTATCAGATAAGGAATGCTGACTTTGGACATCGCTGGCTTGTTTCTTGTTCTGCATCTGTTTGCAACCTTCTTGATGTAGCTATTTCTGTGTCTTTTCTTTTTCTGCTCTCCTTCTTGCTTTGCTGGGGCTGTGCTGAGATACTAACTCAGAGTTAATTTCATAGGAAACTCACAGTTCTGCTTAGACTCCTTGAAGAATGTGTTAATAGAGGTGCTTCTTCTGTTCTGTCTCTACTGCTTGGTTGCTATGCCCAGGCCTTGTGTTCTTATGAAAACCATCAGCAGGCCAAGATCCAGACTTTGATGGGTATTTACTCCATTTTACCAAGGGACAGATGTTTATCAGGCTCTTAATTTTCCCAGAGGGCTCAGAAAATCTCTGGAAGTGTAAGTCAGGTTTCAGGCACAGGTAGGGAAACAGAAGAGGACTAAAGATGGGGAGTAAGGGAAAAAATAAGAAAAGAAATAAATACATTAAGGAGAAGGCTAGAGTCCTACTGATTATTGCCTCCGGTCCTGTCTCCCGAGATGCAGGTTGCCGACCATTCACTTCTAATTTTTAAATTCACTTATTTATTTTTGAACAGGTAACACATTCACTTGGTTTGAAAGCCGTAAACGCTGAAACTACACGGTGACATGCTTCCTTCCCATCCTTATTTCTTGTCCACCCCATTTCCTTCCTGTCCTGCTCAGGGAGCCAAGTTTCCTTCCAGAGTTTCTTTAGGCTAACTCACACTAAATACAAATACAGATTCTTACTTTGTCAGTCACTTCTTTATCCATTTATCTCCCCTTTCCTGCCACTTTATTTTCTTTTTCTCCTACTCTCACTAAGCCCTTACTGGAGCTTTTTTAAAGAGAAAAATCAAAGGTCATGTGTTTTAGTTTTGCCTGATGCCCTGAGTGAGTTCACATGTATGCTTGTCTTTTTCCCCCCCCCCGCAGAGGAAGTGGAAAGTGAGAAATGGTACCTGTCTACAGACTTTTCTTCAACAACCATCAAGACAGAGCCGATTACAGATGAGCCACCCCCAGGACTTGTCCCCTCTGTCACTCTGACCATCACAGCCATCTCCACCCCTTTTGAAAAGGAGGAACCCCCTCTGGAAATGAATACTGGGGTACATTCAATTTTCTTCCATATAAACAGGTTGGATCAAACGATATAGTTTCCCATTGTCCAATAATCATTTTGGACTATAAATTTAAGGATATATATGGGTATGTGTGTGTGTTGCATGTGTGTAAGATATTTTTTAAAACCTCCAATCATTTAACCCTCTCCTAACTTATATGTGTTTTATTACCTTTTTATCCTCCCCTTTCTAGTTTCTTTTTTTCCACTCATGCTCCCCACAGGCTTCCCATGGCCTAAAAATTGTAGTCCATTACTAAACTATTCCCATTTAGGTTTCTCTCCTCACTTCTGAGATTTTTAGAACTGTGGTAGTCCAGGTCCTTTCTTTCTAAAAATTCTTTCTTTCTTTTTCTTTTTCTTTTTACAAATACTGTTCCTTACCCTTCCCTCAATCTCCCTCCCCCAGTAACCGTTTATCTGCAAATTTGCTATTTCTAGTCATCTCTTATAAGTGATACCATACAATTTTTGTTCTTATGCACCTTGCTTATTTCACTAAACATAATGCTTTCAAGATTCTTCCATGTTACAGCATGTCTCAAAACTTCATTTTTGCTAACAGCCAAATAATATTCCATTGTGTGTTAATAATTCTGTTTATCTTTTTCATTAGTTGGTGGACAATTGTGTTGTTTCCAGCTTTTGGCTATTGTGAATAATGCTGCCATGAACATTGTTGCACAAATATCTGTTTGTAACTGTTTTCAATCTCTCTATGTATATACCTAGAAGTGGGATTGCCAGATCATATGGCAATTGTATACTTAATTTTGGGGGGACCTACCATATTGCTTTTTCAGTGGCAATACCATTTATATTTCCACCAACAATGCACCTCTCCATCCTCTCCAACACTTATTTTCCATTTTTTGAAAAATAATAAACTTCCTTATGGGCATGTTTAAGATATTTTAAAGATATATATCTTAAGGAAATGTTAATTTAGTGTCTGCATTGATTATATCACTTCCTTTAGAAGCATTGTCTAGAGAAACTGGTAGCAATAAAGATTTCATTTTTTCTTTGATTCCTACTGTAAAAGTAAAATAAAAAAAAGTGAATATCCATAGTAATAAAAAGAAATTCTCCATGGGATTTATTTATTTTTAAGCCAATGGAAAAGAAATGGTTAGAGCATGTACTCCATGACTGACCGGGCATTATATACCAAAAGCTGCTGGGGCTGCTGAGAATGCTAATCTATGCCATATCTTACTTCCCTTGTGCAGTACTCTGTTGCTTTTTCCCAACTCAGGAATTTCCAACCCACCAGTTTTTCTGTTATTGTATAACCCATGTAAAACATAACAAATTAGGAAATTATTCCTTGCTCAATTCCATGTCTTCAGCTATTTGAATTTAGTTCCATTTCTCCTTCTCTCTGGGTATTTCCACTGCCTGGAAATGGACCAGAATCATACTTGTACATCTTCTTCTAGATGCTTGAAACCAGTAGTATGTTCAATGCCTCGGTTGATAAACAGTGACTCCATTAAAACTCGTTAAGTCAGATTTCCTATGAGCAAGATATAGTGGTCTACCTACTCAGGAGAAGGTAACAGAATCAGTAGAGTCCCAGAGGCTTAATTCCAAACTCACTTCTTACTGCTCTTTACATCCCATCTATGTAAAAGATGAAGGGCTTTAGACAGAAGATTTCAGCAACTGTCCTCTGAGATTCTTCTCTCAATAATTGCCTGAGTCTCTTTATTGAACTGGTCTCCTGGTATAGTTGCCTCCTTGCTCTGTAAATTTTTTTTTTTTTTACATAGGTAGGCTCCGGAAATCAAACCCAGGTCTTTGGCACAGCAGGCAGGAATTCTGCCACTGAGCCACTGGTGTACCACCCTTCTGTAGTTCAGTTTATTTTTAAGTATATAACTAAGAAAGGTCACGGTCCTGGTTGTGCTCCCTATGTATAGGCCAGATGATTTCTCTCCTTTTCCTACTAAGTGTTTCATGGTGAGATGCCATCAGTCATTAGGAAGCCTGGAGAGAAAGGATGTGGCTTGTTGCACACAATTCCTACAGCAGGAAACACAAGTTAAAAAAATTTAGCAGAATATTTTGTGATAAAATACTTTTATATTACCAGGAAAATGGTTGAGAGAGGTACTGATGTGTGAACAAACAGTAGTACATGTACTTTCTAGAAAACAATTATGTAGACCCTCTCAAAGAATAAAAGCACCCCATTATATGGTTTCAGTTAGGTTACTTGGAAAAAGCTCATTTCTGGACTGATTCCTAAAACATACCATTCCACTACTCTGCATCTTTTGGTTCACAGTATAGATTATTGTCATTCAGGTATGTGCTCCTGCATTGTTACATATTTGATAATACACGTATAGTCTGGTTTATCACTTCATGTTCCATTGGGCCATCAGCCTTTTCTGCAGGTTCATCCGAAGGTTGAATAGGCTGTTCCTTTCTCTGTGGTCTTTCTTGAAGACCTTCCAGGAATGAAGACACATTATCATCATCATAGATCATAAACTCCAAGTCTTTACCAGCGATTCCAATGGAAACAGTCTTCGTAGTTAGGTCCCGCCCCACAGAAAGTGTCTCTCATAAGGCACACAGACCATTTAAAACCAGTTCATTCAAATTATACACCATAAACTCAGACATATGTCCCTCCAAGTAAGTGTGAGCTAATTGAGAATGGGCTCCAATGGACATAACTGTTCAGTCAAAATAGTTAGCAGATGGACAAATTTGGAAAATGTGAGGCCCCATATCATCATAACCTGCATGAATGAGCATCCCGCACCATATGGTCTCTGGCCATATCATTTTGTTTATATCTGGGCCTTGCTTCCAATTAGAGATATATAACAAGACATGGGAAGAGGTCTGTCAAATATGAATCTGGAATCCACACAGACCTGGCACATGAAATTACATTACAGTCTAGCATCAGCAGTAAGCCCATAATTGAGATACCTATGTGGTTGTTAACAGAGAGATTTTTTTTTTTTTTTTGATGGGCTGCAAGCTTTAATTGTGCCCTCTTCAATGCAGACCAACTGTGGCTGAACTTTGCTTGACAGTTGTCATTGCATATTCAGTTTGTTGAATCCTATCGTGAGGGCTCCAAACAGTGACATCACTGTTATATTGAATGCGAAACATGGTTCTGGTTTGGGATTGGCTGTGGCCTCCTGCAAAGCTGCAGGTCAAGGCGTGATAGCTTGGATTTTTAACTTTGAGTTCTTAGGGTTCTGTTAACTGTAATGCCAAGTTTATCAATGAGGAAAGATCAAGACATTTGAAATGTCTTCCTTTCAAAAAACAGTTTGTACTTGGCCCTGGTCAGCCAACTCCAGAGAAGCAGTGTTGCTTTGAGAGGAAGAAACAGATGACTAAATAGACTTTCTATGTGTTTCTTCAGTGTTTTTTGTTTTATAAAATTGTGTTTGAAATTCTTCCTTTAGGTTGATTCCTCGTGCCAGACAGTTATTCCTAAGATTAAGCTGGAGCCTCATGAAGTGGATCAGTTCCTAAACTTCTCCCCTAAAGAAGGTCTGTTCGTTCTCCCTGTTTTCCTTTGGGTTACCAGGTGTTATTTGCAAAGTCCAAAGAGAGAGGACATTGTAGAGACAGTGCTGGGAATCAATTTGTATCACTAATGTAGCTTGCTTTATGAAATATCTCTGTTCTTAACAACTTGGATTTTAAATAAATATTTTGAAAGCTCAATCTTATCTACCTGTATATGTGCATGTTTAATATCCAGCTATATATTTAACTTTATAAATACTCGTAGCCGTGATTTTGAGAAATGTTTACAGACTGGTACAACTTGGGCACTGAGGAACAAGTGATTCTGTTCTGGTGTCAGTCTGTGACTATAGCTCTGCTCCCTGCACTGAAGTGATGATCCATAGAGGCAAATAAATATCCACAGAGGGACCATGCCTATTTAAAACAACTCTAGATTAAACTCTTTGCAAAGTGAGTTCACAATTTGTCTGATCAGTTAGGTGTTTTTAAATGTTGACTTTGCATAGTAACAGTTGCAAGGAGCCCTCTTATTTGGAAATATTTATGGCCTCAGATAAATGATACATTTCTTTGGGCTTCTTGTCATCCATTTAGATCTAAGTAATGTCACACTTGATGTTGCCATATTTTTACTTTTTTCTTTCTCTATGTCAGTCTCTTTCCGACTTTCTCCTTCTAAAGCCCCTAATTAGGAATCCTGAATGCTGATCTCTAAGCCTAATGAAGTTCAGGTACTCTCTTTCTGCCGTATCTATTCAGATACCACTGCATAGTTCATGCTTTACTCAATTCTGTGCCTTTGTTCATGTGATCCTCCTCCCTTTTCAGTAATAGTTTTAGAACGAGTTTTATAAGTGCAGTTCATTAGTGTGGTATACAAATAAAAAAGTAGTATATGCAATTGTAATTGGAAAGGTATTTATGCTACAATATATACTTAAGGTATATATTATAAATATATAAAGTGCAGACATTACATATAAGCAGTTATCATGGAAGTGTAGTCTGCCTTAATTCCACTAGAAACTAACTCAGGATTTGATTTGTGACATTTTAATCAGGGTTGGAGTTTACCTTTATTGTTATCAGTAAAGAAGGGATTAATTTTTTTTAATTAATAAAATGGACTTTTGGTAATACTTCTTTGCACCAAGTGACATACATTAATTCCTTTCAGCTTTTATATACTCTTTTAAAGTAATTCCTTTTGCTTTTATGATACCTGTTGCTAATATCAAATACATTTTGCTCTTTTAATTTATGTTACAATGTGCTTCAGAAAATGTTACAACTGTAGCAATGAATCCCACAGTGGCTTCAGAATCCAGGGTCACTGGAAGAGAAATGTTTCAAGAGCAAAGTAAATGGTGTTCCTTCCTCATTATCCTGGATAAACAGAGATACGGAAATTCAGTACCTTTGAATGTATTAGAGCTTCTAGGCAAAGTAGCTTGTCCCCAGCCCTTTCAGTAACGTAAGTGCAGCGTTTCAGATGATATTTAGAAATCTGATACCAAGGCATCTGCAACTAGGTCAATAGCTCTTATTAGGAAGGAAAATGAAGTTTCAAATGCTTCACTTTTCCTATCCTGCCAGGACATTTTTGTGTGTGTGTGTGTGAGGTACTTTCTTTTAATTAAGGAGAAAAGTATTAGAATAATTTGACCCATGCCAATTGACAGGGATAAGTGAGATCTAGGTACTCTTGGCTAGTTCTCCAGAATGAAACAGCACAGCATGACAGACAACTGTAGCTCCTGATAGGTTAGTCTGATTCTTGTTTTCTTTACCATGCTCAGGCATTCATGGCTTTGGGAAAACTTTCTAGACAAGCACATGTGTACTTAAGGCATATACCTAACCTCCTTTGCTGCATGGAACTATTGGCAGGAGTGTTGGGAGTAGTGGTATATAGGATTATTGTAGAATATTCTTGGGCTCTGAGAGTGTTCATGGGCACTAAAAAGCCCCCCAAAGCCCATAGAGCCCTTTGGCAAGACTTTGGCAGAGAAAAAGGGAAATAAAGAAGTATCTAGAGAAAAGTAATATGTTAGAAAAAAAGAAAGAGAAGGGTTAGAATGAAAGAGAGAGATTAAGAGAGACAGAAAGAAGAAAGAAAAATGCACTAGGGACAGAGGTAGGGAGGTGGGGGGACCTGGCAGGGAGGGACAACGTCTGCTGTTGTCTCAGATATTCAGGTATTTCAGTAGGAGAGGGAGCTACCCAGTTGCTGCTTGGCTATCTCCAAAGGCAGCTATGAGTGGTCATTTTTCTGCCTCTGTAGTTGTGCACTATTGTCAGGGAACCCCTTCTCATCAACAATGCCTTTGTTAGGCTCTATTTGAAGAAGAGAAGTGGAGATTAAGTACTGAGCCCAACCATTGCCTAGAACAAAAGTATACTTCCTGGGAAGGCATACTTAGCATTTCTCTTGGTTGAACAAACCCAGATTTGTGTAAAGCACCTGAGCCTCATGCCCAGTTGTGCTGGGGGCCCCAGGAGGGGTTTGGGGTGAAGGGTTTACCCAAGGTTATCTCCCTTGGCTCAGTGGCAGTGAACAGCTGACTCTAAATAAAGTATTTCAGCACACCAGAAATATCTGCTGTTAGTAAAAGAAGGAAAATGATCAGAGAGCAATTTGTCCAGATTGAGGCCGGATTTGTATGCTTCTTTTAGTAGCCCATCCCTGCTGGCTTGGAGATGCCTGATGGATGTCGATTAAAGCAGACAGTGTGTGTTGGCCAAGGATAGACGTTTACATGCTGGGGACTTTAGAGGAGAAATCCAGCACCCCTAATTTATTTTTCCACTACCTACTCATCTCCCTCAAGATGGATTTGGTGTTTTGTGAATGAATAATGCCTGGTGTCTTGCCTGAGGCTCCTACCGTGCACATTCCTTTAGAAACAGAATGAGCTTTTCTCGAAGCAGCCATTAAAAACCCTCATAAACTCCCAGGTTTTGCTATTTTCTAAATACTTTTTTTTTCTTCCCAGCATGCATAATACATTAACATAGTTTAAAATAAAATACAGAGAAAGGTCTTGCTGACCTTATGTCACTAGCTACACTAATTTCTCCCTGCCTGCCATCACAGTTTTATTTATGAGTTTTTTTGTATATTCTTCTGGTGCTACTTTATGTAGATAAAAGCAAAGATCAGTATATTAAGTCTCTGTCTTTCCTTTTAAATACAATAGGAGGGCTACTTTATACACTGTTCTGCTCCCTGCTTCTTGCTCCTCCTCCTCCTTCCCCCACTTAATAATACATCTTGGAGATCTTTCCATATTAGCTCATGGAGACACCTCATTCTTTTATGCAGAGGTACTGAGTTCCAAAGTATGAATGCGCATAGTTTATTTAACCATCCCTCAAGTCCTGCTTTGTTGTTCTCTGCATGGATGAATTCTGGTCTCTTTTCTTTAGCATCCGTGGACCAGCTGCACTTACCACCTACCCCTCCCAGCAGCCACAGCAGTGATTCAGAGGGCAGCCTGAGCCCCAACCCACGCCTGCACCCTTTCAGCCTGCCACAGGCCCATAGCCCTGCCAGGGCCACGACTCGGGCCCCCTCTGCCCTTTCCAGTTCTCCTCTCCTCACAGCTCCTCACGTAAGTATTTGGCTGCATTTCTGCACATGAACCCTTCTCATTCTATTCCTTAGAGCTTCCTCCAGAATGGGTGCTATTCAAGGTCATCTGATTTTTATTCTTGTAAAGAAGTTTTCTGTTTATTTGTTGAAGCAGTGTGAGAACAACCTTAAAGAACATTTAAAAGTAATGTCCATCCTCTTAACATGTTAATAAAATTCTTTTACCATATTAACAAAATTCTTTTCCTTTTCATGTGCGCACTTCCACGTTTTATTGACATAGTGCATTTTGCTTAGGATACAATTTTCTTTCCTTTTCCCTCAAAACTATATTCTAAACGTCTGCCATTATTTTAGGCATTTCTTATGACCTACAATAGGAAATAACTTTTATTTTAAAAATAAACGATCTTTGATGAACTTAAAAATCTCTCTGACGTTAAAGTGTTTGCTGCCTAAAGCTCAAAAACGTAGTTTAACCCCTTTTCGTCTGTGGTCACACTCTTAATCCAATGGTTCAGGTTAGAAATTGTGAGTCATCATTCATCCTCACATCTATAATGACGTTTTCCAAATAAAAAATAGGGATAGATAGTTAACTTTTTATGATTCTGAAGTGAATTAATTTCTATGACATCGTAAAAATTATAAAATTGTAATAAAATTTATTGAATTTATAATATCATGAAGAGCCAAATTAAATGAAATGGGATGTTTAAGAATTCTATAAAAACTACATATCAATGAACATAATTTTGAAAATTCGAATTCATTCCCTCTGAGAAAGTTCAAGGCTGTGGCTACATTCTTATTTATCACCATCGCTAAAAATAAGGGAATTAACTCTTTCTACTCTGTCTTTACCATCTCAGCTGCAACCTTACTCCTCACCCCTTCAGTTGGGGTTGCAGCTGTCATCCTGTATGTCCATGTGCCCTACCACGTTTATATATTAGCTGTGGAGTTTATCTTCCCCATGTAATGCCCTTGCACAGCAACCCTGTCCTGTTTCCCTATTACCTGTTGGCATCAAGCCCAGCTATCTCTACTTGGTATCCAAAGCCCCGACCCTCTCCTGTTTCAAGAACTCCTTACCTACTCCCTAGGCACAGTGGCTTCTTCAATTACTTCTCAAAGTAGGGCCTTTTTCTTGGACTGCCCTCCTGTCTCTTATGTAAATCATCCCTTTTCTTTCAGGAGACCAGTCGTATCTCCTCTCCTAAGCCTTCCCTTATCACACAAACTCACATAAGTTTTTCTTTTTGAAAATTTCCAGTGCACTTTGAATGAACATTACAGTTTGACCTTGACTTGTTCTCATTCTTTTATGTATATCAGTTATTTATATCAAGTCTCACAGTCTTGATCATGAGCTGCTTGATACTTGGAGCAGCCTTTTTTTTTTCTTTTTTTTTTTAAATTTGCATATGGGCAGGAGGCACCAGGGATCGAACTCCAGACCTCCAGCACGGCTGGTTGGAGCTCTGCCTGCTGAGCCACGGCAGCCGCCCTTGGAGCAGCTTTTGATTCCTCCATGACATTTAGCTTGAAGCTAGTAAGCAGTACGTATTAATTGTTGGTTTGACTAATTATAAACACTTCGTTTCTATTATGGGTTAAATGAAATGAGCTACAGTTCTTGTCTTCATTGATGAATGATCTAGAAATACACTAAAAAGTGTTAAGTGTAAAGTGCCTGCAGGCATAACCCTGGGGACCTGGTTCTTTAGCTGCAAGTAGGGGACAGAATGGGACCCCTAGAACACAGAGGAGTATCTTACAAAATTGTGTTTTCTAAAGTAGAGCGCCAAATGAATCCTTTGTCTTTGTAGGGTCAATACATATTTTAGGCATGTGGGAAATGAATTCTATATTTTTTACTTTTGGCATTTTAGCCAGTGGGTACTTTATGGGAAATAATGGGTAGAGGCTTCTATATCCTTTTCTTTGAATTATAATTCTTGGATTATAACACTCACTGAGAATGTCTTCTCCATCTTTGCCTCCCTTTCGAAGTCCTCATTTCTCACCAAAAGCAGGTGGAACATCCTTTTCTCTGAGCCATCTCCAAGACATTATAACATATGGTGAACACCTCATTACGAGGCTGTTCTTCAATATGCCCAGTTGTTCTTCTTTTGACCATATTATGCTCTGTTGTCTGTACAGAAACTGCAAGGATCAGGCCCACTGGTCTTAACAGAGGAGGAGAAGAGGACCCTGATAGCTGAGGGCTATCCCATCCCCACCAAATTGCCTCTAACAAAATCAGAGGAGAAGGCCCTGAAAAAGATTCGGAGGAAAATCAAGAATAAGGTGAGCCCTCAAGTCTAGGCACTTTTGTGAGCAGACACAGTGAGCAGAATCGAGGCCACATCCCCTCCACCTTCCTTCTCAATGACGATAAACACCAGTAGGTCCCTTGGAGGGGAATCAAGTCTCAGCCATTCCCTTCTCTTAGCTGGTTGGGAGAGCACAGTCACCACTTGCCACAGTCTTCCTATCCATTCTCTAGGCCAAATCATGTGTGCATAGTCTTTGGTGCCCAAGATAATCTGTTAGAGGGTGGGAGGAAAATATTAAAGCATCTATTCATATTTAATTTTTAATTTCAGCTTTTTAAATTGTTTCATGATATAATACAATATTTTCCTATAGTAGATGTGCATATGATTTATAAATTAAAAATATACATATATTGGAGGTGCTTGCTTTTTTATTTTTCTTTTCTTGATAGGGATTTGTGATTTTAAAATTCTTGCTTTTTTTGTTTTCTTCAGAGATCAGGAGAAAAAGTTTATTTGCAGACTCACATGCACTTACATACCCTGACTCAACAAATAGTTTAGGTTCTGAAACTTCATTCAACAAATATTTATCGAGTGTCCACTGTATACCAGGCATCATTCTAAGTGATGAGGAAACAACAATGAACAAAACAGACAAAAATCCCTGCCCTCATGGAATTTACATTCTAGTGGGAGGAGAGAATAAATTAGATAAGTAAAAGATCAAATATGTTAGAAGATAATAACAACAATGGAGGAAAAAACCCCAAACAAACAGCAGGGCAGATTAGAGGGTGATGTTTCAGTTTTACAAAGGATAGCCAAGAGAAGAAACAATAAGGTAAAGCCCTATAGGTATTAAGGGAGAGAATCATATGGCTATCTGATAGAAGAACAGTTGTGCAAATGCTCTGAAAGTTCAAGGAGGTCTCTGTGCTTGGAAGGGAGTGATTCACAGAGATGGTTGTAGAAAGCGTATTTAGTATCAATAGAAAGGGGCAAGATTATTTAGGACCCTGTAAGCCATAATATCATAGTAAAGACTAGTTTTCACTCTTCATGAATTGGTAGTGGAGAGTTGAGCCAGAATTTTATATGACGTGACATATTTTAACAGCATCACTTTGGTTAAAAGAGAAGGAGTAAAGAGAAAAAAGGGAAACCATGCCCAGTACTCCTGGCCCAGTACTCTTTCCTCTGGGGACCTAGTGTACTGGAAAGCGGGTGATGGCATAGTTTCAATAATTTGAATAATTTCAATAATTCAGGCAAGAGATGATGAAACTTACCAGGATAGGAGTTAAGAAGTGGTGAGTATTGGTTAGATTCTGGAAATATATATATATATTTTTTATAAACAACGAACAAACATGCAAACATTCTTGACATACAAACATTTTTGACATGGTTACAATCAGTGACTCACAAAAACATTACATAGTTGTAAAAAAATAAAAAAGTATTCATCCAGTATGATCATTTTTTTTTAACATTTGCATCTCTCCAATAAAAAAGGAAAAAAAGAAAAAAACTCTTACATGCCATATCCCTTACCACTCCCTTTCATTGACCACTATTATTTCAATCTACTCAATTTATTTTAACCTTTAAAAAATTCTTGAGACCATTCTTCTATACCTGGGCATCAAGTAGGATGCCTAGTCCTGTGCTTGGTAGTTTCCTAGTCCTTGGCCACTATGGTGCTAAGCAGGGCTGGGGAGGCCCAAAAGCCTGGCTAAAAGCATAGGCAGAGCAGGAATGAGGCAAGAGAGGAAGATGGAAAGAGCTTGGTTAGTTTATAACTCTTCATACATGTGCAGAATTGGCAAGGAATTTATTATATATGTCCAGGACCTTTATATAGGGCCCTGTCTTACTTTGTATATTTATATATATGGTTGAGCCATCTGAAGTGCGAAGAGGTGAAATCATTTACCTAAGACCACAGAGATGGCTTGTGACAAGAACCTGCATGTTCTGTTCTGACTCCTGGCCCAGTATTCTTTCCTCTGGGGACCTAGTACAAGGAAAGCAGGTGATGGCATAGGCTGGTTGAAACTACGAACAGGTGAATAGGAGATGAGCCTGAGCCAGCAAGCTAAACACATGGGGAGTGACCACAAAAATGAGCAGGGCTTTGGTGATTTCTGTGCTGATAGCTTCCTTCCTTCCATTTACATAGAATTGATTACTTACATAGCTGGTGATTAATCTTTTTCTCCCCCCTTTATCTCAGATTTCTGCCCAGGAAAGTAGGAGAAAGAAGAAAGAATACATGGACAGCTTGGAAAAAAAGTAAGCCTCCCGACAAACAGGTCAGGTTTATCAGGCAATGCTTAGATGAATGAGTGTGTGGTGAGAATCTGCTTTCCTTAAAAAGCAGCTAAGTTCCTCTTCCTTGCCATTTTTAAAGCCTGTTGGTTTATCAGCAATGCTTTCCCTGCCATCTACTGGTGATTTGGAAGGGAAAGCTTATAAGTGTGGCAAGAAGCAAAAAATACACTCCATCCTATATACTTGTGCCACGCTTTTTCCAACCGCAGATCACTGAGTCCTTGAAGGCTCCCTTTGAAACAAGTACAAATATTCGCATTCACACCTATTCCTGGAACTCTTCAGAGGCGAGGTACTGTTTCTGCAGAAAGAAGCAGTGCAATTTAATCAGTTACCTTTGCCACACCCTCCCCCTAGAAAGAGCAAACAAGGAATGATTTAAGTAATATTGCCATTCTTTATTTTCTATCCACTAAAATTCGTACTATAGGTGACTCAGTTTTTTTTTGCAATAGCATTTGAAGGAACCCTCTGTTCTTCTGAAAAGCCTGGAATATCAGGAGGGCTGTTAGAAAAATACAAATTAAATGTAATTTTATATTAGCCCTAGAAAATAGATCGCCAGCTGGCAAATTAATATCATTTCAAAGTGATAATTGGGTCCTAGACTCAGAAATGAACCTCCTTGTATATCTGGGGAAAAGGAGTAATCATTGGATTCTAGCTGGCTCTAGAAGATCCTATTATAAGTTGGTGTTTCTACTGGCAATTTAGTATTAGGTAGCCCCGCTCTAGTCTGTCATTTTCTGTAGTCATCCAGGCTCCAGATATTTCTATGAATATCTCTTTACTGCCTCTTTGGGGCGTGTATGTCCTCTGATACCCAACTTGCCACCAAGTCCCATGGCTTCTCATCAGTCCTCCTGGCCAGGAGTTCAGCCAGTAGCATCCAGGTCCTGGGAGGGAGTGGAGAGGGAGGAGTATGATGAGCATTGAGAGTAATAGGGAAGAGGTGGCACCCTGCAAAAGGGTTTTATTTTGTCCTTATTCATTTTCCATTATTGAGGCATTTGTTACTCAACTCCCTCAACTGCCTCTGTTCCACACACACCTATTTTTTGTCTCTTTAGCCTTCTCACTTTCTCACTTCAGGTCGACCAGGCTCTTTCCCTCACCTCCCTGGAGTAGCTGATGCCCCTCCATTCCCTGATTCTCACCCAACCTCTACTCTATCCCCTGGCTTATAATAACTGATTTTCTTATTTCTCCTCTGTAGAGTTGAGTCTTGTTCAACTGAAAACTTGGAGCTTCGGAAGAAGGTAGAGGTTCTGGAGAACACCAATAGGTAAGTGTAGCTAGAGTATAAACTGAGGGAGCTGCCTAGTGGGAGGTGGGGTAAGAAGAAACACAGAATCCAGTACTAGAAAGGAAGAAAACTGGAGGAGATTGTATTGAAAATATAGTTGTGCCAGGATATTCAGGATGGCTTTTCTCCCCTCCTACCCACCTGTTCCTGCTACACGCAGCATGCACAGACTCACATACAAACACGCACATGCTACACACGTATGTACATGCACACATACACACACACACTTGTTAATCTTCCTACAAGACGTTAGTGAAGAAGCTGATCCTGACAAGGGGGAAAGAGGAGAGGCTTGGAGGAGAATGAGGTAAGTTGATGTGATTCTCCTGGAAATAATATCAAACTTTAAAGGTGGACAAGGAGGTACTGTCCACTTCTTTGTCACTCAGTTTTAGTAATGAATAATATTTATTAATGAAATAAAGGAGAAAACTGTGTTTGTTTTTTTAGTCGATTAAAAAACAAATTTACTAGTTAAGTTTCAAACCCATTTTGAAGAATAACTGGGACAGAGTGAGTTAATGAATTCCTCTTGCACTTACTGTGCCAGCCACTGTTTTAAAAACTTGACAAATAATAACTCATTTAATTTTTCATCAGCCCTATGAAGTGGTACTATTATTATCACTCTGTGCAGAGAGGATTAAAACAGACTCAGAGAGGTTGGGAGATTTGTCAAAGGTCACACAGTAAAGGCCAGTGCTGTGATTTGAACCCAGGTAATTAGGCTCTAGAGCTTCAATATGAGAGGAGAAAATTGAGATTTAGCCATGGGTCATACACAAGAGAAAGGAATTATGTTATAGGGTTAAGCAAAAGGGTATAAAAATCCTATATAGTTTACGGTATAGGTTGTTGGAGGGTTTCATCTGGAACATGTATGTTCGTATGCATACTTGGTGCATACTTATACTTTGAAGATTAAAATATTCATTAGTTGGAGAATTCTGTCCAACAATCAACAGAGAAAAATTGATTTGGGGGTTAAGCAAAATGTTAATCATTTTAAGGCTCAGAATTAATACCTAATAATTTTGCCAATATTAAGAGATCAGGTTATTTCTATTTGTGTATTATTTGATACTTTCTTTATACTTACTCCTGTTTTCTGAATCTTTGTAGTTTGTTGCTCAAACGGCAAGCTAACTTACTCATAAGTTAAAACTACATCAATGAGGACGTTGGACATTGTGAACCCATTAAATTTCCTTCTGCATTTTTGGTAACATGTACTCATAGAGCAAATCAAGGGCAGTTCACCTCAAATGGTGTAGGGCAGACTCCTGAGGGAGCGAGGTCACCAGCCCAGTGTGGTATTACCTTGATCCCCTAAGGTAATGGAGACGTAACAGATACCACTTTAGGATTCTGATTTCACTGCTCCCTTTCTGCCATCTCTCCTGAGGCTTCATCCCTTCTTACCTCCAGGTTTACTGCTGTCAGAGGGAATTTCCTGAGGCATTTTTTGTCTTCCAGATCCTGGCTCCCAAGCCTAAGTCTGTATCCATCTCACTAGCTTCTAGGAGCTCTGGCACTTGTCCTCATCCTTTCTACTATGAAAGGGCTTCATGCTCAGGAGTGGGACAAATTCAGGTCAAGCACAGGTGAAACGAGGAAGGGGAATCCGTCAAAGACAGGACCACATTTGTTTCTAGGTCTGGTCTTTATCTTGGCCTTTCCCTGCCACACGGGGGCAGCAAAGGTACAGCACAGGGCGGGGATGGTGGCGAAGGACCTGCACTGCCACCTCCCCTGGGAAGCCTTCCCTTTGTTAGCTTTAATGTGTTCTATCATATTTTTTAAACTTAAAAACCCATAAGTGATATGTGTCTATTGTAAAAATAAATGAGGAACAATAGTTAAACAAACGAGAAAACCCAATCCTGTCACCCAAGATATCTTTCCATTTGGGGATATTTTATATGTATTCATTTCTGTTGTGCATGCTTTTTGGTTAAAGCACCTTTCCATTTAGCAAAATATACTGGAAATATTTTCATATCAATAAATATATTGTACAGAATTTTTATTTCTATCAGATTTTGATAAGGAACTTTCATTTGAACAACGCTGATATAAGGTACATCTGATTTCATTTAGCAGGATTCCATGTTTTGCCAACTGTTTTTATCTTTTTAAGCAGTTATCATAGATATTTTAATATGGTATTGGCTATAATAGAATATGATTTATGGGAACATATGACATATTTTATCTTGGGAGAATGGTCTCATGTTGTTCCTAAGTGTTCATGTTGATTTTTCCTTCTGTCTTCTTTACTTACTGTGTATAATCTTTTCCCGGTCATTGAACCTACTTGAAATTCTATTAAAAAAAATTCTACCTCATGATAATGGTATCTGAGCCTTCCCTAACAGCATTGGTTGCTGTTACTGAAAGTGGCCAGGGTTAGTGAAAGTCTACCTGTTAAAAGCAGGGGGAGTTTGTTGATGCCCTTCTCACTCCATTTTCCCCTTCCCCAAGACTTCCCTCTGTCCCTTGACTGGTTGTCAGGAGCCTCCAGGCTGGTTTCCCACCTGTGTTCCTGTGTATATTCCCTCCCATTCTTTCTCCTTCTTCAGAACTTACCTCTCTGGGTAGATAGCACTTTTGGGATGGCAATGGCTGGCAATCGATTAAGTGTAGACTTCCCAAGGACAATATTATCTGAGGACTCTTAGGGGCATAATATCTAAATCCAGCAGCTTTTAATGTATTTGACTCAAGAGGTAAATAAACAAAAGCAGGGCTGCCCTTATTGAAGCAGGGAAGGTAGTCCTGTAGTCCCTCCAACTTCCTCTCCCCTTTCTCTTATTTTCTTCCTGGGGACTCCCCGTGTGCAGGGGACGGTTTAAAAATCACCACACTAACCAAAAGATGATAATGTCAGCATTGGCAGTTTCCTGCCCCAAAGCCAGCCACAGAATGTTGGTGTTTTAGGTATATGGCGAGGGAAGATTTTTGGAACCTTTATTCCCACCACACCATGTAAGGGATCCAGAGTTTGAACTTAGTACAGGGTTAGGCCTAATGAACTCAAACCTGTGTTTATGTTCCTATTCATGCTTCTTGTCTTATTATCCTTTGGAGGTAGCTGGACAAAAATAGAAATGAATGTTATAAGTGAACAGGATCCTGGGTCACCGAGGTGGAGCTGGAGACCTTGGGTGCCATTGTTTCAAGTGACGTGACACAGACAGAAAGGAGAGTGATGCTTTATCATTGACCAAATATAGGAAAAGTTATACCTCATTACACTCTTCCGGTTCTGTGCTATACTCCACTAAAGAGTTTTCCATCTGTCCGTATGAAAATTAGTGTCAATCCTGAGTGTTTTTGTTTGTATTGGGCTCAGCAGCAGCCACCTGTCCATATAATTCGTTTCTGGGTGAAAAGACCCTTTTATCTGAGTCCAGAAAAACTGGAAGAGGATGGCAACAGGAAAGGAGAAGGAGCCTTTTAAGCCCTTCTTCAGCTTTACCCTGGAGCCTCACAGAGCAGGGCGTACAGTGTGAAAGCACCTTCACACTCCTTTGCTGAGGTGATCCACTAATTATATGCTATCAAGAAATGTGTAAGATGGGAGTGAGATGGTTTCCCAGGGGGCCCTTCTTCCTCTGCTCAATCAGAAAATACATTTTCACTTACTAAAATACAAGTGATGTCCTTGTGTTTGTGGCTGTTGGAGAATTCTCCTGGTTTCCCTGTGTTTATTAACCATCCCTCCATACTGAGAGCTTTCTGGACGGCCCGACCCTTGTCTCATTCATGAGAAATTGAATCTTGTTTTTTTTTCTCGTTTCCACCTTTTCTTCTGCCCAAGTGATACACCTGTACTAGCCAGTCCATCCATTTTAAGTGCTTGCATCTTAGTTTTCCCCATTTATTACTTATTTTGCTTTCATGTCTCTTTAGGGCCCTGAGCCGCGGTCCCTTTCATCTAGCCCTGATTTGTGGAATTGTAGGAGCTTAGATTTGAAAAGCACTTTTAATGATCATCTTATTTAACCCCTATTTAGTTCATTCACAGAGAAAATCTGAGGCCCAGTGAGGTTAAAGTCATCCAAACATGTAGCAGTAGAATGAGGGCCAGCCGCTTTGCTTTTTTATTTTTTTTACCTCATGTTGATTTCTTAACGGGAAATCACATTGGTGGACCCCTCTGTCCTTCAAGGATGATTATTTCCCCCCCAGCAGAGGACTGACTTTCAACCCTGGCAATAGTCCTTGCTTTGGACCCAGAGGTTTTAGAAAACCCTGCTCTGCCTCTCCTCTAGCCTCACACCCTCTATGGACCAGTAGTCAGCAGTGCCAAGGAGATGTCTCTACCTAGAGCTATTATCCTCTCCTTTCTAGGTCATACCCTGGTAAATGGTATCTTGGAGCTTCCTATCCAAAGGGCCTTAGCCCATATCTGGGGCCTGTGTGGATCTCTACCCCAGTCTGTTTTCTAAAGGGTACACCAGCCCACCAGTTTGTACACCTAAGCCCAGAGAATGGCCCAACACAGGTCTTTGTGAAGGCTGTGTATGGAGGTTGAACCTGTAGGCAAGTGTGTGCATAAGATCCTTTATTGTGTTGTCAGGTCTGGGGTTCGATTTTATCCTATTTACAGAAGATTAAAGATTACTGGGTCAGACCTAAAGGAGTTTATTGCTTGCAGCAAAGCAAACAGCATGAGCATCAGCATGTTTGCATCTGTTTCGTTTGTTCCCAAGTCCCATGATGGTCCCAAATGAATGCTGCGCACTCAGTAGGTTTGTATTACTGTTACGGAATCCTGAGCTTGGGGAATCCATTGCTTTTATAGTAAGCTGTAGGCAAATCCACATTTTGTCCGTGGAAAGACACTGCCTCATCTTTCAAGGCTACCAATTTCATAAACAACTCTGAAAAATGGCACATGTAAAACAGAGGTCAGGGCCTTTTCAGTCTTAGCATACCCAGCAAAGCTTGTAGTTGAAAAAGAGACCCAACAAGGGCTGTCTCTCCAAATGGGTATGGGGTAGAACCAGGGATAGAAGAATAAGGGAGCTGGCTGTGGCCTGGGCTACTTTTGTCCACACCACCACATTTTGGCAAGGATCTCCAGAGAGGCCAAGAATCCTAAATTGAGACCTAGCCTTGGAGGAAGTTAGAGGGAACAGGTGGAGGAGATGCCGTCTGGGCAGAGTTTAGAGTAGGGTGAGGAGAAGCCTTAAGAGGTATGATATATGAGCCTCATTTATGCTCTTTCCCCAGACCCCACATAAGTAAGGGACATGCCTGTCCTGATGTGTATCTGTATTGTTATCAGAAATAAGAATTGTTTAATAATCCTTTTTAAGCTTTCTCTTAAGTTATCTTCCTACTTGGAATATTCCATCATAGTCCTCCTTTCTGTCTCACTCCAGTCCTGTTCTTTAAAATCCATATAAGTTTCTGGCAAAGGCCTTCCCAGATGATTCTGTCAGGCTTTGACTATTTTCTGGCTCTCCTAATTCGTTTGTTTAGCCCACACAGCTGTGGCCATTTGTATTTGTTTTGTACATTTGCTTCCTGCACATTATTATGGTCTTCTGTGTGTGAGTTCTTTTCTTCTGGACCAGCCATAGCTCGTCCATCCCACTCCCAGCTGCACACACAGAAGCCATTCAAACACTGATTAATGACCCAAGTTTCTCCTCTGTAGACTATCTTGGCTTAATTCACTTTTCATTTCTTCATTATCTTTATCTGATGATAGTGTGAGGTGTATAAACTTTCTTTTCAAGGGAAAATATTTCAAACTAAAAGGATGGTTGTATACTAGATTAACTTCCCTAGAGAGATTAGGAAGGTATTTTAATGTAATTTGGTAGTTAAAGTAGACATCTCACAGCCCAGGAAAACATACCAGAAGTCTTTCAGAAATGCTCCCTCTGATCCCTGCAAAAACAAATAAATCTCCTATAACGTAGCAATTACACAGAAAGAAAAAGAAGGCAATTTGTAGCTTTGTTTTCATTTAGGCCACAGTCCCATGAGCAACCTTCAAAAACTTAAGTAAAGAATCATAAGCAAATGTGTATTTATGCTGTAAGTTTAGGATTTCAGCTGAAGTGGTTATTTTTTGTACATGTCATTCTGCAGTATTTAAAAGTCTTTGAGGCAGTTCGTGATTCTCCCTAAATATCCTTATGGACTAAGTAAACTTCTAATGAAGAATAATATGTCCCATCACCCCTTTGCCTTCCACCCCAGGACTTTGAGGTAGTTTCTTTCCACATTCTTTCTGCTTTTGGACAACCTCTCTCTCACACCTGTAGAACTTCTTAGACATTAATTCTAGATGACTATGGAAGGGGTAGTGTGGGAGGGATTCAGGTCGGATTCTGCCTTAGAAAGACATGGATGCTTGCCTCTTGTCATGAGGCCATCTGTTATTCACTATATATATTTCTTTGCAGGTTTGTGCTAGATAAGAGGCATCCCAACTTTTTAAATTGTAATCATGTTGCATTTTATGTGGTGGCCCAGTACACACGGCACATACACATCCATATACATAACTAACATTGATATTTCACAAATTAATACTTATTTACTATGTGTGATACCTTTTGATGTTGTGTATTCTATTTGATTCTGCTTCATTTAAAAAAATATGTTGGTCATAACCCAACTGATTTCACAACGCACTAATGATTCATGACTTAGAATTTGGCCATTTCTGTTCTAGATAGTTATTTAGTGTGGAAGAAAGTGTCTGCACCTCTGAAGAAGCCTGAGTTACCCAGAGAACAGTTTATATGTATGCATATGTGCACACATTTGCATATCTTAGCCCAGTTATTTCCATTTCTAAACAAGGCATGTTGCAGGATTTGATGGAAAGTTTATCTCCAGGGAGGGCCTAGTTGGAAGCTCCAGCACAGCCAGTGATTGGGAACCACCAGTTTATTGTTTTTCCTTGGTCCTGGTTTCTGACTCCAGTGGGAAATTGGGAAACTGAATGTTCAAATTATAACATATGATAGCCATACTCTGTCTCTCTCCCTATCTATCTCTCTCATAAATAAGGGAAACAGAAGAAAAAAAAATTAAACCAAGTGAAAACATATGAGGCTGTTGATGCATTTCCCAGTTATTGTAGGATTGTGCCTCACACTCTTGGCTACTTTTGAATGTTTTGCCCAATTTCTTTTGATACTCCTCCCAAGATATAGATGACACTTTATTTTGAGCAAGGCTGGCAGCTGCCTTCGACTGCTCTTTTGCAAGGAACTATATGAAGATAGTCACTAAATTTATTTTTACAGCTCACCACAGGACAAAATCCACATTTTCGATAGATCGTTGGGCACCATTATTTAACAAGTTGTGAAAAATCTGTTGGCCCAGATTAAATATATGCTAGGAGGACTCTTCTCTCTAAATTAAGACCTTGTTCCAGGAAGCTCAGTAATTCATTAAGCCATAATTAGCCATGATCACTGATGGTTTAAAATACAGTAATAAGGAGAAGTTTATACTGAGCTTCAAGCTCACCGTTGGGTCTTTCCAACAGTTAACTTTTTACAGCCTTAGTTTAAAAATAATTTTTCCCTTTTATCTTATGGCTGATGACTGCCTCTTCTCCACATAGCCGTTCCCCTAAAGCAGGGTAACAGCTATCATCCTAGCTCCCAATCTTGCAGGCAGGTCTGCATCTGTTCCAGTGGATACCAGAGAAAGTACCTAAGATCTCAGACCAATATATATATTATGAAGGCATAGGCTTTCCTATAACTGGTGAAATCAGTCCTCCCACTTGTGAGAAGAGAGGGCAGACACTATTAAAATATGTATTTGCTTCAACAGGAGAGGAGATGCTCTCGTGTTTATTCTATTATTTTATGATGTGGAAGGAATTTATTTTTATAAGCTGCCTACTAGGCATAAAGCTCTATGCTAGGTTTTATATAAATATTATATCTAATTTTCAGAACAACCCTTTGAAATATTGATGAATCCCATTTTATAGGTGAGGAAATAGAAACTCTGAACTTAAATAACTTGCTTAAAGATGCTTAGCTGTGGTATTATATCTAAACTTAGATTTCTCTGCTTTCGGTATCTGTCCTCCTGTTGCTCCAGCATAGCAATCCTGGAGTCATACCATCAGCTCGTTTGGTGTCTGGAAGAGTGGCAAGTCTTATATTTTCCATTTTTCAAAATAAAGCCCAGGTTTCATTTCCTGACACCTGAACTAGGGGAAGGAGCACCTTTGATTCTTTTATCTGTCACCTGCGTTGTGTCTTTGAAATATGTGAATAGGTACCATGGAATGTTTATTTGTCCTTATTGATATTATTTGCATCATGATCCCTGGAATTTTGTTAGTGCGCCTCTTATTGTCATTGGACTGTTTTATTGGTGCCTGGGTTTTCAGTGTGGCTCTTCCATCTGTGACTTTCGTATACACAGTGACATGATATCTTGGTTGAGCTGTTGTTGATATGGTGTTAATGTCACTAGATTTAGGAAATATATTCTCAACTAAGAAGCATTTTGGTTATTAGTTTTACTATGTTATTGATGCTGTGCAATGTTGGAAAGTACGTGAGCTATGGAGTCAGACAGATTTCGGTTTACATCTTAGGTCTTCTATTCACTAGTGACGTGACTGAGACAATCAGTATAGGAAGTGCCTAGAATTCCATCAGTGGGCACTCAATCACTGTTCATTTTTCCTCTTTTCCCTTTATGATAAAAATGAGAGTCTCTGTTGTATGTATGTGTTATGAAAGTCCCAAACTTTATTGGGTCATATAAATCTACTTAGCTAGATTTACTTCTCAGGGTCTTGTATGAGTATACTCTGGTACAATGACTCACTGCTGTTATTGGTGGGTTCTGTTTACATTCATCAACCCAAGGAAGAGAAGCAGGAGCAAAACAGCATATTATAAACCACTGTCACCTTCCACCAACATTTCATACTAAAAAAAAAAGCTATTTTAAACTACATGTTTGTTCATCTTAAAGAGTTAGATTATAAGCTGTTAGAAATCAGGGACCATTAAACAACCATTTTCATTGCACTGGATTTAGAATGTAATCATCTTTGCATTTGGAAAGGATGTGCTGCTGAATGCCAAGTAAAGTGCCATACAGCCAGTATGTCATGAAGCCTCCCCTGCTTTCCCCAGGTAGACCTAAATAGTCCTTCTTCCAAATTTGTAACACTTTGCACCAGTAGCTGGGGGTCCCAACTTCAGCCTAAGGTATATGACTACCATCAAGGTTTAGCTGTATATGGCCTACTGGTGGTCTGTTTTCAGGAGGAAAACTATTCATCCTAAGGAATCACAACCAAAAATTGGAAGGGAGAAGTGATTCAAATATGGCTTTCTCAGGGGCTCATGTTGTAAGGGCCTAGGCAAGGAGAAGTGGGTATATAGGGAGGAAGTGTATGATGGTTGTAGTTAAATAGGAATGTAGGTAAAAAAACAAAACAAAACAAAACTAGATATGGTAGTTTCACTTAAGAAACCCTCTAAGTCTTTGGAGCAAAAGTAACATGGCCTTGGCACCCAGATGGAAAGTTCTGTGTGCTTGTGAAGCCTGGGTGGAGGCATGTTTCCCACTGGTCCACAGAGCGCAGCTGAAGTTCAGCACTTCCAAGATGCAACACACAGGCAGTGCAGGGGAAGTGCCCAGTGGAAAGTCAAGGAGCCTAGATCACTTAAAATGGTAGATTTTTAGCAAGGACCCCAGGAAGCAGGGACATCCCTTTCTGCAGCTTAGCAGGCTGTGAAAATCTTTTTGTACTAGGGAAGGCAGACAGAATACAAGAAAAAAGGGCTTGTGCCATGTAGGCATCCATGGGTCTTATCTGAGGCTCATCTGTCTGCCCTGGGTCTTCCAGAAGTACTTGGTGAGGGGTTGGGGCTGGCATTATCAGATGGCTGGCAATAAAATACTTGCTATGACCAGTAAACTCTCAGCACCCTAAGAATGAAGGCATATAGAGTTCTTACCTGCCATGCTGGAGACCTGGGTTCGATTCCCAGTGCCGGCCCATGCAAAAAAAAAAAAAAGAGAGAGAAAAAAAAGAATGAATGCATAGCTCAGGAAGTGGGAGCGCAATAGCTCACTTAGTTCTCCGTTTTGAAAAGGCAGCCATGCTGGAGGGTAGGAGGGAGTGCTCCTGGGAAGTCCTGGCAGAAGAGAGAAAAAACCTGGGGAGGAAAGGTAATGCATCATATAATCATTCAGTTGCAAACTTTTTCTTTAAGTGGATTAAAGAAATCACACTATCAGAGCTTCTCAGCCTTGAGTAATGTACAGAAAACATTTAAAGTGATTTGAACATAGATAAACATAAGCCAGGTCAAAACTCTATGTGATCATATAGAAACCATAAAACAAAAAATATATATCATTAAGTACTAAAAAGACTTCCAAATTAATAGAACTTAAATTAACTATATTAATTAACGGGATGGATAATGCTGTAGATTGAACCACACAGCGGTTTGAGTTTCTCCATCCCTCCGCTCTCCCACCACTTTAATCCATTTAAACTGCTGAAAACAATATTATTCTTAAGGTCAACCCGTCCTTAGTTTGCATAAACCTGGGAGAACTTGTTTCATTGACACGTGCCAGAGGGGAAGTTGCAAGTCCTGGGAAAAGCTGCTTTCCTTCCAGCATGGTAAAAGCTATTCAAGGAATTGGCTGGTGAGAGGCAGCTATCTACGAAAGCTCAGGATTCTTCTGCAAACAAGTGACTTGCTGATATTTTCCACTGAACTTGCCTGGCTTTCTAACGTCACAGCGCAGCATGAATTTTCTGAAAATACTTGAGACTCAAGAAAAATCATCTGCCCATAAAATCTTTCCACTTTGCCACGTGCACTGAGCCGGGGATAAGGGATGAGGTCAAGGAGCCTCAACTCCTTTATACTGCTTATGCGAAATTCATCCCAGATGCTCTAATTTTGGAGGGTGTGTTGTAAGATCCTTTTCTGTGGCTCTTGGTGTTCAGAATCTGCAAAGAATTTCTCCAGCTGCTGTTCCCATGTCCTGATGTCACACAGAGCGTGGTGTACAATACTATTCTCATGCCCAAACAGTCTCCTTTTAAGAGTGTGTGCACAGTTTTCCTATTTTAGGGATAGAACAACACTTTCTTGTTCCTGCTCTCTGTCTTTTCCTAAAGAAAGAATGGAATCTGCATCAGAGGATGGTTTCTGAGATCCCTGATTCTGAGTGGGAGTGTTCAGTTGAGCAGGCATCTTTGCTTTTCTGTATTTTGGCTTTGTTTATGACTGTGGAGGTGCTGGAGTTGCAGATGGCTGTTTGCCTCTCTGCCCTAAACAAGGCCATTCCTTTTTTTTTTTAATCTCTCTCTCGGTATCTGTCGTCAGAATGCCTGCTGCTTAGTGACCTCTGTTGCCATTTCTAATCACAGCTACCACTGACCATTTTTCTGCCAGTCACTTTCCTCTTTGCTTTTCTCCCTTCCTCTTCTCTTTTATTTTCTCTTTTCTTCTGTTTCCTTCAGTGTTTCTCACCTTTTGGATAAATGTGTTCTCCTTTTATTGCCATCCCCAATTAATTGAAGTGTTCCTTTTCCTTTTCTCTCAATGGCTGGTCAACAAGCCACAGCATATTGGAATCATTTTTGAGTGTTCATCTTTTATTCAGAATAGCACAAGAACAGAACAAACTACAAAGTGGGCAGATTCAGAGCCCCAGTGAGCTGTGTGACTGTGATGCTAGAAGGTGTTGACACCTGTATCTTCTTCCATAGGAAAATTTCACTTGGTTCTCTTTGTTAAAATTCAGTAGCAGTAGCAATTTGCCTGAAACACAGTAGGGCTGGGAGGAGAGATCAGCAGGAAACATTGTCTTATCTAACAGACTCCCTTAATGGTTGTTATTTGTTGTCTTTTCAGAACTCTCCTTCAGCAACTACAGAAGCTTCAGACTTTGGTTATGGGCAAAGTTTCTCGTACCTGCAAATTAGCTGGCACACAGACTGGCACCTGCCTCATGGTGAGTTTTCCAAATGGCAATACAATCACTGTCACCTGGCCCAGCCCCTTATCGCCAGTCTTTCCCCAACTTGCCGAGTCTCAGTCGTTTGGGGATGGAGAAACTATGCAGCTCACTCTAAAGCTGTGACTTTGCTCTGATATCAGAATTTTTTGAATTGGGGTACATGGAGAGAAGGTGAATCTCCCAAGTTCTTCCAGGTGTTGCAGGTCTAAAGATTTGCTCTGTGGGCCCCAGAATTCACAGCTGCTTCTTCTCCCCCTCCAGGTCGTTGTGTTGTGCTTTGCTGTTGCATTTGGCAGCTTTTTTCAGGGCTTTGGACCCTATCCCTCTGCTACAAAGATGGCTCTGCCCAGTCAGCATTCCATGCCAGAGTCATATACATCCTCTGTCGGTAAGAGAGTACTCAGCAATTTGGGAAATTTCTTGTTTTATTTCTCTAGAGCCAGATTTTTCAACTTTCTGAAAGGAGTCTTATGTGAAAGTCCAAAAAAATTTTTTTAATGGTAAAAGTGAGCTTCTTCATTTGAAGAGAGAAAATAAGTCGGGAGAGAGGTTCTGGTGCCCAGGCTGCCCTTTGTGTCCCTCAGCCATTGGGATGAGGCATCCTTGGGAAGGCTCCCGAGTTCTACAGAGCACAGTTGGCACACTACTACTCTCGACTGTTTTCCCTGGTAAACTCTGACATCTCCCTTTTGAGCTCTGATAAAGGAAAGGGATGTGGATTTTGGGGGGCGGTCAAAGGAGCATTAAACTCTCCATGTTACTTTAAGAGAACTCCTGCACTTTTGCATCCATTCAGTGGAATTGTCTGTTAATGGAATAAGAGATTCTAAAGTCAGATTAAAGAATTAACCTGTCTTATAAAAGATTATACCCAATGTTTACAGAATTTGGAGATTCAAGTGTCAGATAGGAAGTGTATGATGTTGTAACCTGGATCCATTTTCTCTTTAAATATTTATGAATAAAGAATTGGTGAGTAGGGATCAAACACAAATAAGAATTAGGAGATACAGATTTGGAGTAGGGATGATTTTGCATTCTGAAAGGTTTTTGATCTCTAGACAGTTTTATCCCTGCTGGGGAGATGACAAGAAGTTCTAGCATTTCAACAAAATAATTTCAGTGGCCTCTTGAGGAATGCTTTTTTCCCCCCAAGGAAGTATATCTCTACATTTAAATGGTAACCAATCAGAGCACAGTTTCTGTGTTCTAGAAAACTGTTACAGAGCCATCTAGCCATGCCACTATTCTACAAAATGAAAGGGACTATCTGCGTCCTTTGATTTATGACTTGGGCTTTGTGTGTTTTCTCCAGGTTGTGAAATGAAAATGCACATTTTCTGCCCTTGTTTCTTATTTTTCTCAGAGATCTATGCCTTAGAGATATTTCTTATTTTAGTTGGATTTGGATGTCTCCAAGTATTTGGTTCCTATTCTGAGTTGTTTCCCCTAGATGGTTATGGATGGGTAAGGAGGGGAGTTTTATTTTCAAAGCACTGAGGGTAGCAGGTTAGCTTAGGTGTTTATTTGCTTTTCTGTTGTTCTTCCAACATTGTATAATCAGTCTAATTTGTGCATGTAGAAGACCCTGAAGTCTTTACAGCCAATTCCAATTGGTACCCTCAGTCCTGGGTAATAAGAATACATCAGTTGTCACCTGCTATGAGCCTTTGGGCATCTGAAGCGAGGAGATATGGTGTACCCTTTGTTGTCTCTTGCTCATCCCTTGTTACTTTGTTCTGTCCTCAGTGAGATCCAGGAACCTGCTGATCTATGAAGAGCATTCTCCCCTGGAGGAGACATCTAGCCCGTCCTCGGGTGGGGAGCTTGGGGGCTGGGACAGAGGATCCTCTCTGCTCAGGGTGTCAGGGCTGGAGTCCAGGCAAGATGTGGATCTTCCCCATTTCATTATATCAAATGAGACAAGCTTGGAGAAGACAGTGCTATTGGAACTGCAGCAGCACCTGTGAGTCAAAGAGACACTGATACAATGCCTCTTACTGCACTGCTGGTGGGTTATGAGTCATAAACCTGGAATGTGGGGGATGACCTCTTCCAGAGGCCTTGCCCAATCCCTCTGCTGTTTCAGTACCTATTTCTAGGACCAGGGACTATGAAGAGACTGCTGCTTGTCAGTAGGTACCCTGAGCAGAGATAGGAAAAAGACTGAGTAATATCCCCCGTCCTTGCTACATCAGTGGGGAGCTGGCAGTGGTGGCACCACTCAGTGGGAGGGGACTTTAAACCCTTCCCTCACCATCTTCATTATCCCCTCAAAGTCACACAAGTGAACATACAGCCCAAGAAATAGCAGTGTTCTTATACAAATGCAGTTTCAAGACATGTTCTCTATTTTCCTTCTAACTAAAGAGTAAATATGTTAGGCTGTGTATCATCATATAGTTTTATACATATAAATACATATCCCTCCCACGAGTGATGCTATTCTAAAAATGAGTGGGAAAGATTCCATTTTAGATTCTTTAGCTTTCTTCTAGCTCTGCTGGAGAAAGGTCATAATTGTATCTATATTTATATATTTACATTATATATGTATATTTAATATTTATATAGTACTTGCTACTTTAAACACTTTACAAATAGATCATTTAAACCCTTTTAACAACTTAGGGGGTAAGGCATTATTATTATGCCCATTATTGAGAAATTCTAGAGATACCACTAGAAGTTATGTAAGACTTAGGTACTTGATCACTTGGTTCGATGACAAAAATCTTTTCTACTCTTAGCCTGGCTATTCAAGGCCCAATTCAAATCCCAGTTGTTCTATGATGCCTCCCAGACACCAAAGACCCCATAGTTATCTTTTGAATGCTTAGAGAACTTCAGGCTGTTACATGATCTAATAGCATTTTTATTTTCTATTGTATATTTATCCATTATTTCAAATTAGTTTTGTTTAAAATCTTTATCTGGATTATTAGCCATTTTAGAACAGGAGTCAGACCTTATCCTTTTATATATCCTCTTCCCAGAGTCTAGCATAGAACTAACATTCTCAGTAAATATAGTAATTTAAAGCAAATTATAACAAACCAGGATCAAGCTACTGTATTTATCTTCTCGGTGGGATGTCTGCCATTGCGTTGGGACAAAGGTAGGAACACGATTGAGTGGATAAACCTTTGGAGTGGAGAATTGCTGTTAGGAGGGAAAAGGACAAGAAAGACATCTGGGGCAGCCCATAAAGTTGCAGTAATAAAGTGATTACATCATACTATGAAAGCTGAGAGTTATACTTTATGATTAGTGGCTAATACTTCTTTTCTATGCCTTCACAGGGTCAACTCCAAACTGGAGGGGAATGAAACACTAAAAGTTGTAGAACTCGACAGAAGAGTGAATGCCACCTTTTAAAGAGGCTGTTTCTACCCTTCTTATTTCTCTTAACTCCATTATACATCCCCGTACCACCTTTGTCATAAGGCTTTTCCTTTTTGCCACCTGATCTTAATGAAGACATGGATAAGCATTAGTAGGTTTGGATGGGAGGAGAGCCTAGGATTTCTGCCTGCAGTGAGAGAGCATCTTCCTCTCCAGTTGTATCCTCTCCTTTGCAGAGGGGAGCCTGGCATTTCTCCCTCCCTTTCTCTTACTGCCATAGGAAATTATTTTAGGGTTGGAGGTGGGACAAGCAGGCTTGTTTCCACCGATAGTGCCAAAAAGAGACTGCCTGATTCTCACCAGTCAGGTGTGCCCACCTCTTTGAGGAAGAGATGGCACTTGTTCATTTGAGACCCCAGACTCCAGCTTCAAAAACCCAGGATGCCTGTTGAAATCTGGCAAAGCACTGACTGATATCCTCCCTTCCTCATACTTGGTTCTCCAGTGTGAACACCCAGTATTGGCCCTGGAAGTGCCAGGGTGTACTATCAGCATCACCCCTTCCACTGAACTTCTTTGAGCCCTTCCTGGATTGTCCTCCCTGCACTGGCAGATGAGGGCTCCCCCTTTGTATTCTCAGGCCGCAAGTGCAATGCCTGAAGGAATCAGGCTTTTCTACTCCAGGCGAACCTATCCCATCTTGTTGCTTGTAGGACTTCCCCATCACCTGTTTTTCCACATACCCATAGTTCTGCCTCCCCAGCTTCTCCTCCCCATTTGTAAATAGTATTTATTAGCTTTCTGAGGCTTCCCACTAGCAGTCACACTGAAGAGATATGATGCCTCCCTCCAAGCTAGCAAAGTCTTCTGTTGACCTCTGTAGCTGGGAGGGCACAATAGGTTCTGAGATCCTCATTCTTTCCAGACCATGTTTTTATTTCCTTTTCTTTTTTACTAGAGGTCTGTGAAATAATTATAGTCAAGACATCCCCTGAAGCATGTGTCTCCCTTTAGAATGAACTCAGAGGTAACGATGGAGCACTTCCTTGCTCAGATCTGTGGCTCTGTGGTCAGATGCTTTTTCTATCCTGTTCCGCAGAATAGAGAAGGGAGGTCCTGTGCCTGGCAACAGGTATTTCAGACAACCTTGCTAGCTTGTCTTTCCATATTTGCTCCTGGTACCCTCCTTCCTTTTTTCTCCCCTCCACCTCCCCTCTGCCCCACTTCTGCTTTGCCTTCCTTTTCTCCTGCCTCAATAAGGAGTATGGGCCTGAGGCCCATTCCAGGGGTTGAGATAGAAGACATTTGTGTATTCACATTCTTACTTTTTATTATCAGGTTTGGCTACTTTGCAGCTCACCCAAAGAGATTCAACCTAACCCACTCTCCTACTTTTATTATTATTTTTAATGATTAAAATTAACTTTTGTAGTTGAAAATTCTTCTTTCAAACAAATAAGAAATGGAGATTGCCTTTTATTGTATAATGTAGAAGACTCTCCTTAAGTGTTTTTTTCACCTAGCTTGTAAAAAGATTTTGTGTAAGGACATTTAACTACATTTTGTACTTTATTAGTAGTAGCAGCTGAGAGGCCTTTAATGCCATTCTCTCTTCACTTTCTCTCTCTCTCTCTCTCTCTCTCTCTCAGCAATCTACATTATCACTGAAGAGTCTGTACTTAAGAGGGATTGAACCCACATATGGGCCTTTGATTCCATAACAGATAACAGGATTTGGTGCCATTAACATTTGCCATCATACCTCATAAGCGGATTCTTGTTTTGTATGCCTAGGTACATTTGGGATTTACAGTGAGTGATTCCTCTCTTTCCCTACTCTGACGGGGAGACTTCAGAATGGAAGATGGCCAAGTTCATCTTTCTGGCTCTATATGAAAGCTGGGTTGGGCCTGTAATGGTCTTGGAAGCCTTTTAGTTTTGACTGGTTCTCACCGTCATTTACATTGGCCAGGGAGGGCTGAGACCATCTGAGCAGTGTAAGAAGAAGTTGGGAGCATTCCTCCTGCTTTTGCTTCCTCTGCTCCACTCTCTCCTGCTCTAGATCCTCTGAGGCCTGGATGCCCTCTTGATAATCGTAGGCCACTGCTGACTCATCCTTCTCTTTAAAATTTCATGCAAATATCAGGCATATGAAAGCCTGTGGGGCCATAGGGAAGGTGGAAAGTTGGAATTAAATAAAGTAGTATTTGGGCAATGAAAAAGGAAAGGATTCACATGTAAGGACAGAGGTAAACTGACACTGAATGAAGCCAGAATGGAAATTCTGCTATTCTGACTAGAGAGACAAGGACTAGTCTCCTGTACTCAGTGCCTTGAGGCTATTCTCCCTTACATACCTTTGCTTGACATCATTCTCTCCAGATCTCCAAACAGCAGGGTTTTATCTCTGGGGACTTGTCCTTTCAGAATTGCTTCCATATCTAGTAACATGGGACATCAACCTAAGAGTTCAATGGCCCTTTTAACAGTGTTCCAAGAACCAACATTGCTGCTTTTTTGAGAGATGCCTCTACCCTCCACTCATTGCTTGGATGAGTAAAGGGAGCTAAATGATTATCCCTTTCACCAGAGATAATAGGCTCAAGAAGACAAAAGAGTTGGATAACATCAGCTTGGTTCCAAATAATTGATGAAGTTGTGCTCTTTCTCTTTTCAAAAGCCCAGAACATCAGTAAATTTGTTTTCCCCGTAGAGCAGTCCTAAAGACCAATCAGTAATACATGGTTAGCTCTGAAGATTTCAAACAGTGATAGATATTGGCTTCTGGACTTAAGTTTTAAAAAGTATGAGTCTATGAGAGCAACCATGAATCATAAACAAAAATTATAGCATGTTAATTGTATTTCTCATAATGTAAAAAGGTTTTGTTATCCTTTTCTTCAATTACACTAGTTAAGGAGATGTCTTGCAAAAATTCAGAGAAACAGTAGTTTTTCACCCATTGAGACCTGAGTAATCCAGGATTCCCCAATGTGGCTGTTTTTACAGCTCTCAACTTTGCACTTAGAAATGGATATCGTAAATGAAAGGCACCAGTGCCCAGTTTTAAGAAAGAATTTCTGTGACGTGTTTGTACTTGAAGTGTTGCTCACATAAGGAGAATGTTATGTAAAAGTCTGATAGCTGAACTAGGTTGTTCCTTTTTGATGGGGATTTGGGGTGAGGTCTGATACCAGTATAGGCAAATTAGATAATTTTTTCAATAATATAAAGAATTTTATTTGGAGACCTCATTTGTAGATCGTGAAAGCAGGTTTTGATTCAACTTATTTACAAACCAAATAGATACCCCCAATTTTTTCTTCTGAAATTTCTTTGACTTCTCTTGTCTTAAAGATACCCGCTGGTGCCTTAAATGTACCTTATATAGGAATCTAGGCGGACTGAGGAATCCCTTGACTGAGTGAAGAAAAAGATTTTTTTCCAAAGGCTCAAAAATGGTTTCCTGAAAGTAAGCCACTTTCAGATTTGCACATCAGCACAAAAGAAATAGGGTTATTTCCATCAGGAAAATTCCGTTTTGTAGGGGTGCAATCACATCAAAAGCAGCCATCCAGGATTAAAGGTATTATAGTCTCATGGCAGAACATTTTCTCAGTGCAAAGAAACCTGGCCCATTTGAGGATTAATACTCAAAGGGTCAGCATTTACTACAAGAAGAAACTAGGGTGCTGTTTTGTTTTATTTGGGGCAATGTAAAATTCAGGAGTGCTTTATTTTTGTCTTGGTTTCTACAAGAGGGAAAATAATATTTCTTGAGAACTTACTAAGTCATCAGATGCTGTGCTAAATATATTTGAAGTCCTTTAATTCTATAGAGGCACAGGAAACAAGGATCAGTCCTTTCCCATGGCCTAGTTACCGTGGGACAATAAACAACTATATGTTTTGGGAAGTGCAACAATCTGTACATTAGAATGAGCAGATGCCTTTCTGTGAATACATTGTAAAGCTTTAAAGTTCTCTGGGCAGGAAGCATAGAGTCTACCCCGGTGATGGCCCCACTGTGGGATAGTTCAGTTCTTTGTCTCATGCTGGGGATGTCCCCCAGATATTCATCTCTAGTCTTCTTCATCGAATATTTTGTGAATTCCAGCTAGCAGGCTTTGCATCCTAGAAAAGGGAAATCCGGAGTTTTAGCTCCCTGCCCATTTTTCTGCTCCCATCCTTTGCTCACCAGCTCTGTGAGAGAGTGAGCTTTCTACACCATGGACCCGTGAATTACACTACTCATATGAAATGCTTTACGAGTCTTTGAAAAACACCAGCACTCTTGGACAAACTGTGAGTGACCCTTTTTAAACAATGCCGAGCATTCCTTGGACTATAATCATCTTTGAGCTTGAAGGTCTATGCTGACAGGCTGGGCTCTCCTCTCTTCTTTTGTATCAGGTTACATAGAGAAGCAGTGTGTAAATCTAAACACATTGTAAGTCTGTTATCTGTCCTATTGTGCTAATTGTTTTTTATGGCTCTTTATTCTTTATCATAGCTGAATAAGTACCAAAAGAAAAAAATGCTTTTAGGACTTGTACTTAGTTTGGAAAAAAAATAATAAATTGAAATTATCATGCTTTTGTATTTCCATTTCTTGCAAATAAATATTTTTTCCAAAAGAGTAAAATGTTGCCCAGTCTTTAAAATCCTGGTTTAATCTGGTTTTAAAACACTTTGCTTTATTTATGAACATGGGTTTGTGTGTGTGTGCCTGATTATCTAGTCTTGAACTGAAAGATGAGTCTCAAACTAGAAATTTCAATGTTATATAGTACTGGAATCCAAGTCTCAGTCTGAGGAATATTGAGAAATGTAACTGCTTTTTAGTCAATCACAGGAAGGAAAAAAACATTGGCATTCTTTAGAGATTTATGCAGCCTGATTGCTATATTTGCTGTTTCCTACAACTATTACCTAACTAGATTTCAAAATTCTATGGATTCGATTTTGCTTTCCCAATCTCTGTTTGCTTGTGAATGATGCTTTGGACTTGTGCCAGAAAGGAATGATCCTTCTTCATTTAACAGTTGCAAAAAATGCTTAATGCAGATTCATGCTCCAGAAATTCTGATGAAATGGTTGATAAAGGTCAATGCACTCAAGCAGAACAATCTTCGTTCATTCCATTGCAATCTCTGGATTTAAATTAAATTTTTTTTTAATTTGGAAACATGCCTAACCCCAGATTGGATTCAGGGGTACATTGATGCCCTGCTACTTTTTCTCTCTGAACATCTTGACCTTCTCTTTCTCTCTTTCTATTGAAGGGGCCTCTTTCCCAGGGAGTGCTTTCACTAACAATGCTTTTTCTTTCCATACCAGGGGATCCTGGTATGGAAGCTCCTCCTTGACAGTGCTGACATCTTTCTATTGATGTGGGAGATGTAGGGAGGGGGCAAATAGTCACTGGTTTGAGACTATTCTCTGAGTGTTGAACTGTCAAATTAGAGGCTAATTGCAGAATCATAAACGTCCTTTGTTTCACAGATGGGTCCACTGTGATTTAAGATAATGCATAGACTTATCTCATTTCACATTGGTTACTTTTATTTCAGAGAAGAAAAGTGAGACCTAGGGCGGCTGCCGTGGCTCAGCAGGCAGAGCTCCGACCTGCTGTGCTGGAGGTCTGGAGTTCGATCCCTGGTGCCTCCTGCCCATATGCAAATTAAAAAAAATAAAATTTAAAAAAAGTGAGACCTATAGAGGATCGTGCAACTTGTTCATGGGAAAGGAGGGAAAGTAGGTATCTAAAGATCTAGTCCTGTGCTTAGGTTTTAGAATAAATAACACCTGATGTCTCTAAAAATGAGAGCTATAGAAGGAAACATTGAGATACACTGGGGAAAAGAGCCACATCAGAAAATACAAGTTTATGGGTTCTTGCATCAGTAATACCATTAACTTGCTAAACTTGAGTGCCTTTTATGTACTAGGTGATTTTCAAGTGTTACCTATTTAATCCCCCACCCCCCAAAATTTTATGGAGGATACATACATACCCCCTTTCACAGTTGAGGGCTTGAGGATTTTTATTTGTAAAAATACAGGGGTTAGCCTAGATTAGAGTCTGCAAACCCTCAGTCCATGCACAAATGTTTCTGGTTTGGTTCCATGATGGTTCAAACATTTAAAAATTATTGGCTAATGTTTCAACATTTGAAGATTTCTTATAAAACCCCAGCTTTTCACATTCTCTGGGAATATTGGAAGTCCTGACAACTTCAGGAACTGAATAACGATGACCCCTTACACGGTGTAGGTCATCTCTTATTGGCCACCATTTCCCATTCCCATTTATGCTACCTACCTCGTCCTTATTGCCTCTGTATTAGATAGTGGCTGACTTTCTGGGAGTCACAAGAAAAAAAGAATAAAGAAGATACTGTATTGGTGGTAGTTTGGACTAGGAGAAGGAGAGGTAGATGGACTAGAAGGTGGTTCAATTTCATCCTGAAAGGCAAGAAATGAGAAATATGAGTAAGGAGGCAGCTGGACTATGAGTTATAGAGGAATGTTGCACACTGATTACCCCCTTTGCTCTGAACTTTGAATAGGCAGGAACTGAAACTTAAAATCTGGGTCTGTTCTTTCCAGTTCCAGAAACCATTAATCTCAAAAATTGTATTTAAAAAAATCATGCTAATGATTCCAGTTGTAAGACATTGTGCTTTATGTAAAGCTCTTTCATATATTATCTAATATACCTGCTCGTCTTCTAGGAGAAAGGTGGAACAATCGTTAGTGATACTCCTTGTTGCCAAACTGAAGAGATTGGGGCTACAGAGATGGGAATGGCTGCACATTAGGCTTCAGATCAGCAACTGTTCTACAGAGCAGCCAGGAAGCAGCTTGTCCAGATTTGCATCCCAATACCATTTCCATTAGCCATGCCTCTGCTGGGCAGGTGGCACTCTAGCTGTCCAAGTCGTACAGGACTTCTCCAGACACGTCGAGTTGTATATATCTACGAAAGTGAACCTATTTTGCAAGATGCCACTGCAATCCTTTTTTTCCTTATGATTCTCAAGATTGAATTTTAACCCTGAATTTGGGACACACAATGTACTTCCATCCCTATAAAACGGAGGAAAAGAAGAAAGATGGCTCATCTCAAACATTCCCTGAAAAATAATCTAAGTTATTATTTGAGGGGCTGATTACAATAGATCCTTCATCATTTCATGAGCCTGGACAATTGCACAAGTTGATGTTTTCCAATGGGCACAGCTATTGCTCTATCTTTTGGCAATTTTAAAGAGTTCTGGCCCCATGAGGAGCCCACATGTTCTCCTCCTCCTTCTGTGTTGTTGTTTTTAGATAGAGACCAAAATAGCCATTGTGGAATACCATGAAAGCTGGCAGAGAGGTTTTTGTGCTGTTCTCCAAGAAGTCTGTTTTAAAATGTTTAATGCTTCTTATGTGAAAAGTATTTTGGAATCGGGGCTGCCAGAGTGTTTGTAACTAATATCTTCCCCAGTTACACTCAGAACAGATGGCAAATTCAGTTTCATGATGTGTGCATGAAGAGTGTCATGTGCCTGGGCTGGTTCAAAGCAAGAAGGTACAGTATAAATCACCTACATATTTAGAGATCACTGGAACAGAAAAAGTGCTCCAACTTCCCAAAATATTCCTTTTCTTTATTTATTTATTGTTCAAATGCTTCTTTTAGCAGTTGATATATACCTTTTCATCATGGTTTGATATAGTTTAAGTCAAAATGGATGCAGAAAAGAAAATATAGTCTAAAAAGTATTTTCAAGATAGCATAAATAACTCTATGTAATCCTACTCCATGGGCAGTCCTTGACTGGGGATATAAGTGGAACTGTGAGGTGCTTTTTGGGGAATGTGGATTACAGTTAGGGAGTACATATACGGCATAGTCAAGAAAAGAAAGAGTGTTGTTGGAATCAATGACAAAATTTTCCTGCAATACACTTAAATTTTTTAAAAATTTTATTATGGTAATTTTGTGCCCAGCTATAAAAATTAAAGAGTACTATAAAGCTTTTTTTTTCCCTTGTAAACTAATGGTCTATTGCTCTTTCCCTTTTCCATACATCACTCTTACTCCATGGAGGTATCCAATTTCAATTTCTTCTTCTATTACCTCTATATTTCTAAATAATATGCTTATGTGCTAATGCTTGATATATTGATTTTAAACATTTACTGTTAGCTTTTGCTAGGGTATACAGCATAAGGATTTTACCACCCCCAATACACACACATGAGTACACACTTCTCTCTCCCTATTTCCCCAATAGAGTGCTTACATTGATATAACTATGTATATCTTGTTTTCTGCTGTGCCATATTTTATGTTAGGATTATATTTCCTTGTGTAACTTTTTGCCTTTCCTGGGATTAATAATTGCCTCATTTTCCATTTAGTTAAATATATATAATTATAACTAATTTAATAACTAAATGTATAACTGAAGATATATGTACATTCAGTTGTTATATTCATTTTAGTGCCGCTCAATAGGTTTTCAATATTCAAATTAAATAATCTATCAAAGTTTTAGTTTTCTTTAGAGATGCTCTTCTAAGATACCTCCAGCCACCCACTTCAGTCTGTCTGCTTTTTAGACTTACTGTATCACTGCCATATAAACTCCTCTTCCCTATTATATCGGGAAATCCTTCCTCCATACTGTCCTCCTGGAGTCCTTATGTCCTGGATCATGTGTCTTCTCTTTTCTTGGTTTATCCCCTTCTTCAGCTAGAGAAAGATCTACTAGTCATCTAAGAAAAGGTTTGTTAGTGGTAAAATATTTATTTAATTCTGGCAAGGTTCAAAATATTTTATTTTACTTTCTCACATCAAATAGTTTGACTGGGTCTAGAATATTTGGCTAGGAAAATTCTCCCTCAGAATTTTGGAGGCATTACCCTAGACTCTTCTAGCTTCCAAAGCTGGCATTGAGAATTCCATTGTTCTTCTGGTGTGAATTTTTGCCCCTAAACTTCTGCTGTCCTGAAATGATGATAAGCCTTTTTTGAAAGTCTTTTTTTGTTTACTGTTTTGGACTATTTATTCCAAATACTCAGGTCAGGGAAAATTTTTTGAGTAGTTTCTTTATTTTTGGAACTACTGGATTTATCCCTTAATTTTCTTCCCATTTTCTATCCATTCTTCATTTTGTATAATTCCCTTTATTTATCTTCCAGTCCTGTTTAAATTTTAATTTTGTTTTTCAAAACAAGAGCTCTTTTTTTCTTTCTCCATTTTTTTTCTTATCATAGCATCTCTTCTGGCTTTTTAGAAATGTTATCTGCTTTTATCTAAGTGTATTAATTACAATAATTTTAAACTTGCTTCTGTTTCTTAATTTGTTTGCACATTTATTTCTCTGTTTTTTGTGGGGGGTTTTGTATGCTGTACGGTTGTACGGCAGGGTCACATTTCATTCTTTTTCCATGCGAATATTCCATTATTGCAGCACCATTTGTTGAATTTTTGTTTGTTTATTTTTGTTGGTTTCTTTTGTTTGTTTGTTTTAGGAAGTGCGTGGGCTAGGAATTGAACTGGTCTACCGCATGGAGGTGAGAATTCTACCTCTGAACTGCCCTTGCACCCCACTTCCCTATTTGTTTTTATCATCCTCTTTTATATTGTCAGCATTCCTCAAACATCTGTATGGTATTGCTGTCATTCACATGTATCAGAATATAAATGAATTGACTGAAAGCTCTCTCTGCATGAGCAGATCTCTTATGGGTCTCAGTGCAAAGTAATAGAATGGCAAGATTGCTTTTTTGCTGGGGTTCCCAAAGGTTAGTTAGATCTGGAGCCATTTAGCTTCTTCGGGGAGACTGTTTCAGTGCTCTGACGGGGGAGTATAACTGTGCTGGTATAAGGGTGGGGAATAGCAGTGGGGAAAGTCTAATCATTTAGGGTGTAATTTACTTGATCCTTATGTTTTCATCCCACGTCTCACCTCTGCTTTCTTCTGTCTCTGATGGCCTAAGGTTTATTCTCTTTTGATTCTCTCCACCAAGAATATCCTAGAATTTTCAAGATAATTGAGCACTTGTACTCATCTTACTATTGCCTGTATATATAAAGGATATATAATATATTTACATATATTATCTTTATGTATATAAACATATAAGGGAGTATATGTTATTAAAAGAACTAGAAACTTCAACACAAATTTGAAAATGCTTTTCAGGATGGAATAAAAAATATTTTAGAAGCTGAGCATGTCCTTGGAGAACAGGGGAAGAAGATAACATGGTGAAAAAAGGATAGCGCCCATCAGAACTACATGACATTGCACTTATTCTTTGTAAGCTTTACTCCCTTTTCCTTTCCTGAATTCCTGATTGTGGAAGCTATGTAGGCAGACTGAGAGTATGAAGTGGGTGGCAGGAGATAGAGCCAGAGCACTTGGTATAGGGAATACTTATATTTAGGTACAAATCCTTACCTTTCTAATAATAGATATAGGTTAGCAGTATATCTAGAAGTTTGTATTGACACTATGGAATGTGTCCCAAAGTGAGTGCAAACTTAGAATCTGCTTTGAATCACAGGAAGCAAGAGCCCCACTCTACACTTAATTAATTGATTTACATATGTAGTATTCCATTTCATTTCTGGCCTGCCACATTTAAAAATACATATTCTATCTTAGGTACTGAGAAGCTTTTATCAAAATAGTTGTATCAATTTATACTTCCACCAGCATTATATGTGTTCCTGTTTCCCAGCACACATACCAACACTTGTTATCACATTTTAATTTTTGCCAATCTGGCAGGAATAAAAGGACACCTTGGAGTAATTATTGTTTTAACCACACTATTTTTATTCTTTTTAAACACACTAATTTTAATCTTTAAATGCATATTTAATCTGAACATCTAAAATTAGTATTTGCTCTCCTCTTGAACAATTTAAGGTTCTTAGAATGCCTTAATTCTGAACAGCCCTCCCAATTTCATCCTATTTCTATATACTATATTACTTGTATCTTATTTTATTTAACTCATAAAGTAGACATTTTATTGTCCATTTTTTAATCATGTTCTTTGCACATAATTTCTTTTCTTGTATCTTAGAACTTCCTTCTGGGATAATTTTCCTTCTTCCTAAGGTACCTTCTGTAGAATTATGCTATCCAATATGGAAGCCAATACCCAAATGTGACTACTGAGCACATGAAGCATGGCTACTTCCTAATTGAAATGTCCTGTAATGTAAAATATCCACCAAGTCGCAAAGACTTGGGACAACGACAACACAAAAATGTAAAATATCTCATTAATGTGTTCTATACTGATTACATGTTGAAATGATAATATTTTGGTTAGATTGAGTTAAATAAAATATAGTATTAAATTTAATTTCACTCATTTCTCTTTACTTTTTAATGTGACTACTAGAAAATTTAAAATTACATTGGATTCACATTATATTTCTATTAGACAGTGCTGCATTAGAAGATTCTTTACTGAGAGTCTTGTTTTAAGTTTTAATTTGTAAGTGGTTTTTTTCTTCTCTAATTCTTAAAAGATAGGTTTTTGGAGTATACAGTTTTACAATGACAATTCTTCTCCCTCAGTACTGTAATTATAGTGTCTTAGGTTTCCATTTTTGCTGTTGAGAAATCAGTTGTTTTTCTAATTCTTGATTATCCAGAGGTAATCTGGCTTTTCCTTCTGACTACTTTTTGGTCTTTTCTTTGCCTAATAATAAACTCAGTGATGTGCTTATTAATCTCACTTGAGATTCATTGGGTTTCATTTTAATTATTGGTGTATTTCATCAATTTTGGGAAATCTCTGATTGCCATTAAATTTTCAAATATTCCCTCTTCCCCTTTCTCTTTAATAACTCCTTCTGGAACTCTGATTACTCTGATTATAGACCTTATTCTATCTCCGATGTTTTTTAACTCTCATATTTGTCCCTCTTTGGGCTATCTCACATATCTGCTTTCCAATAGATATGAATAAGTCTCTTTACAATTGTGTATAATCTGATGTGTTACTGGTTGGGTTCTTTGGAAGCAAATGCTAAATGGAGTTTGTGGTACAAACTATTTATTAGGTATTAGCCCCCATGAAAGGAAAGATGAAGAAGCAGCATTGGGCAAAGGGAGAACCCAAACTGCAATGCCCTTCTAACAGAGCCTTGGAAAATCCACCAGGGGTCTTTGAAGTGAGTATTTCTCACCAGAGTTTTCCTACATTGGGCTGAAACAGTTCAGATCTTTATATCCACTCCTTGCTCATTTGTTGGGCACAGGTTGCCTTAGTGACATTAGCTATTTTACTTCTCAGATCCAGAATTTCTATTTGGTTCCTTTTTTTATCATTAGTATCTCTTTATTGATGTTCCCTACTTGTTCATATGTTATCCTCCTGATTTCCTTCAGTTTTTTGTTCAGCTCTTTGAGCATATTTAAAGCAGTTAATTAAAAATCTTTGTCTTGGAAGTCTCATGTCTTAGTTCCTCAGGTATGGTTTCTGTCAATTTCCTCTTTTCCTGCCAATGGGCCATAATTTCCTGTTTATTTGTATGCTCTGTAATTTTTCTGAGAACTGGACATTTTGAATATTGTAATGTGGTAACTCTGGAAATTAGGTTCTCCACCCACTCCTGATTGCTATAGATACTAAATGAAGGTACAGTCCCCTGTTAGTGACTTTTCCACACTATTTTTGCAAAAACTATATTCCTTGTTGTGTGTGGTCACCAAACTCTCTGTTCCTTTATCTCTGTGGTCAGCCAGTGACCTGACAGAGACTTCTTTAAATGACTGAATCTGATATGACAAGGAAAAAAAAGGGGGGGATTCTCTCTCTTTAAATCCCCTCAAACTATGCCTCAGGGAAGTTACTCCAGCCTGAGGTAGTTGAAACAATGGCCCATCTCTGTGCTGATCCCTTAGCAATCAAAAGCAGTCCCCAAATACACAGCCCTGAGTTTTGGAGAACAAGGCCTATTCCCCACCCTGGCACCAGCAAGCCCCTCCAGGAACGCTAGCCACCGTGTCCACCATTGCCTGCCACAGTGCTGGATGATGGAAGATGTCGTCATTATGCTAAACACTGAACCTGACTGAAATGTATCAGCCTCTTTCTTCATCAAGCAGTCCTAGTATGCTGCATTGTGTTCAACTAGACTTCAGAGTTCCAAAACGGTTGCCTCAGATAGTTCTTGCCAACCCAATATATGTCTACATTTTTATAGAAGGGCCAGTTCCTGGAGCTTTCTACTTCACAATCTATCTGTCCTTTCCCAGTGGCTCTGGGCAAGGCATTTCTTGACAGATGAACAGACCCTGAAGGAGCTGACAGGTGGAGGCTGTCTACTGACCACACCCCTTGCAGTTGGGCAGCAAGGTTCCCCTAGATGGCACATCTCTAGTCCACAACATGCTGTTTAATCTGTCCATTGCATTTCTAATTTCAGTTAAGCTCTAATTGTATGATTTTGTAGAAAATGCTTAGTTGATTTCGTAGTCACGTATTCCTATATCACATTTTAATAGCTTCTTTTATTTTTAAACATATTAAACATAATTATTTTATATTCTATGTTATTATTTCCATAATATACAGATTTGTAGAATAATTCTGTAGTTCATTTCTCTATGGACTCATGCACATGGTGCCTTGCCTCTTCATGTGTTTTGTGATATTCAATTACGAACTCATCTTCTTTGAAACTTTATCCATGGAACTCTTTAGAAGCCTAGATTTAAACTGTGTCGCTCCAAAGAAAATGTGTTCTCATTTCACCAGAAGCCAAGACCATACCTGCCTGGCACTACTTTAAGCTGTGTTTCTCCTTTGTGTTCTCCAGGTAATGAAACTAGTATGAATTCTGACACCAAATCTTAGAAAATATGTGGAGACTTCCTTCACCCGCTCCTCTTCTGAAGTAGTAGTAGTATCCAAACTGCAACAAACCCTACCAATTTCCTCTGTGTGGTGGATTTTTCTAGGTCTCTCACTGTGGATGTAGTGCTTTAGGTATTTCTTCTTGTCTGATCCCATTAAACATCCAGTTCTAGTTAAGAAGAAATCAGCAAATAACTTTAGGGCAAACTTTCTCATTATTTCTGGCTTTTGAGGCTTTCCTAACTTTTAAATCAGCTTAGACATGCATTAAAAAAAAGAAGATTTTTTTTTTTTATGTTTTATCCAGAATTCTGGGTGACTTACATCAAGGGAAATTTCTTTGGGTAGCTAGTCTACCATATTGCCAGAAATGAAGGTGAGTTACTACATTGTAAGCAGAATACTGATAAATTGGAATGTGCCCAGAAGGAGATAAAACTACAGCAAAAAAATGAAGAAGCTGAGAGCCCTGCACCATACAAAAAAAATACAAGGAGATTGAGTTATCTATCTTGGAAACGAAAAGATGCTGTCTTGGAATGGTATTACAGAGTGAGTACTGGATTGGAATTTAGGAGAGCTTTAACTTCAATTCCGATTGGCCCATTCATTAGTTGTGTGGCTTTGGAACATCTCTGCCATTTTAGCCTTCAGTTTTGCAATTTGGGCCAGATTAGGACTCATAAATAGAGGCTACAAAAAGGAAATGTTTAGCTCAGCATAAGGAATTACAGATGAATTAAGAAGTTCCCCAATGGTATTCTGCCCTGGAGACATAATATTATCTTAGAACTATTTAGGACTCAGATTCTGGAGTCAGATGGCCAGGGCTCAAAATCGTAACTCTGCAATGCTCTACCCTTATTATCTTATCCTGGGCAAGTCTCTTAACTTCTCAATTTCAGTTCCTTAACATGTTAAATGGGAATAAAATGGTATCTACTTTAATAATATTACTGTGAGTATAATATGAGTTAATATAAGGATATATTAATAATTGGCACATAATATTCACTAAATAGGTGTTAGCTATATTAATATTGTATATGTAAGATGTTTGGATAGATCCCTTACTGACTAGGAAATGGAACTATACCTATAATTTAAAATAATCTATGGATTCCCACTTAATGCTACAAAACTTTTCTTAATGACCCCATCCAGCCCATAGAAATTTCTCCCTTCTATAAACTACTATAGCATCTATACTGCAAGGACCCGTAGAACTATGCTATTTTATCAAGTACCAACAGTTATCTCATGGCAAATTCCCAAATTGTGCCCAAGAGATAAAACAATAAGCATGTAGACAGTGATTCTAAAAATTGACTATACATTAGAATTACCTTGGGAGTTTTGCTTTAAATACTGATGCCTGGGCCCCACTCAAAATAGGCTGGATGGTTTGGTTTGGAGCAGAGTTCAGGCATTAGTATTTATTACAAGCTTCCATTTACAAATCACTCACATTAGGAAACCTGTAGACATCCTATCTAGTTCAGTAGATATACACATATAAAAGAGGCAGATAGATAGGGGGGAGAGAACTCCTGAGATTTTTTTGGTAAGGTGAAAATGACTAGTTGGATAGATAAGCATGGGCACAAGACAGGCAACAGGAAACAAAAATAGGAGAATGTAATTGTGGGTGGAACTAAGAATGAGAGAGTAGCTGGTAAATTAACTAGAAATACAAACAATTCCTTAAAAACAATTATACCATGACAACAGCATTTTCTCAAGTTTAGGTTAAATTAATACCCTGAGGGATTTTGAGAATCATGAATTTAGCACAAGTTTCACACTCCATAGTTTTTCTCCTTAAAAATTTTTTTTTGAGAGAAGTTGTAGGTTTACTAAAAAATCATGCAGAAAACGAACAATTCCCATAATAATAGGGCTTTCCCTATTATTAGCACTTTGCATTAGTGTGGTACCTTTCTTGCAGTGGTTGAAACAATATTATAATTATACTATCTACTATACTCCATAGTTTACATTAGGGTTCATTGTTTATGTTGCACAGTTCTACATGGTTTTCTTTTTAATTTTTTTCTAGTAACATATATACAACCTAAAATTTCCCCTTTAACCACATTCAGATATTTAATTCAGTGGTATAATTACCTTCACAGTCTTGTGTTATCGTTACCAAAACTTTTCCATCACCCCAGACAGGAGCTCTGTATGAATTAAATATTAATTTCCCATTCATTGCTCTCCCCTGGTCCAATGTAAACTGTATTCTAGTTCTGAAAATGTGAATTTGCTTATTCTAGTCATTTCATACCAGTGAAATAATAAGATATTTGTTATTTTGTGTTGGCTTATTTCACTCAATATGATGTTTTTAAGGTTCATCCATGTTCTCGCATGTATCAGAACTTTATTCCTTTTTATAGCTAAATAATATTTCATTGTATGCATATATCACATTTTGTTTACCCATTCATTTGTTGATGTGCACCTGAGTTGCTTCCATCTTTTGGCAGTTGTGACTAATGCCCCTGTGAAAATCAGTGTGCAAGCATCTGTTTAAGTCCCAGCTTTTAATTCTTTTGGGCAAAAACTTAAAAGTGGGATTGCTGGGTCATATGGTAATTCTATAGTTGCTTTCTGTGGAACCACCAAGCTGTTTTTCATAGTGACTGCACCATTTTACATTCCCACCAAAAACAAATAATATTCTATGTCTCTACATCCTCTCCAATACTTGTTATTTTCTGCTTTTTTATAGTAGCCATTTCAGTGTGTGTAAAATGGCATTTCATTGTGGTTTTAATTTAATTTGCATTTCTCTAATGACTCATGATGCTGAGCATCTTTTCATGTGCTTTTTGACCATATGTATGTCTTCTTTAGAGAAATGTCCAGTCTTTTGCCCATTTTTAAAATTGGGTTATTTATCTTTCAGTTGTTGAGTAGTAGAATTTCTTGATATATTCAGGATATTAAATCCTTTTCAGATATGTGGTTTAAATATTCTCTCCCATTCTGTAGGTTGTTGTTTTACTTCCATGATAAAGACATTTTATATACAAACAATTTTACTTTTGATGAAGTTCTATTTATCTATTTTCTCTTTGTTGCTTGTGCTTTGCATGTAAAGCCTAAGAAATCTTTGCCTAACACAAGGTCCTGAAGATGCATCCCTTTGTTTTCTTTTAGGAGTTTTTTAGTATTAGCTCTTACATTTAGGCCTTTGATCCATTTTTAGTTAATTTTGTATATGTTGTTATATAGTATTTGATCTTCATTCTTTTGCATTTGGAGATTCAGTTTTCCCAGCCCCATTTGTTGAAGAGACTCTCCTTTCCCAATTGAGTGGACTCGGCACACTTGTCAAAACTCAATTGGTCTTAAATATGAAGGTTTATTTCTCAATTCTCAGTTTGATTCCATTGGTCTATTATATCTGTCTTTGTGCCCATACCATGCTGATTTGATTACTGCAGATTTGTAATAAGTTTTAAGATAAGAAAGTTTGAATTATCCAACTTTGTTAGGATGATTTTAGCTATTCGGGTGCCTTTACCATTCTATATAAATTTGATAATTGGCTTTTCCATTTTTGCAAAGAAAGCTGTTGAATATATATTAGGATTGTGTTGAATCTGTAATTTGCTTTGGGTATAATGGACATCTTAATAATGTTTCATCTTCCAATCCATATACATGGAATGCATTTCCATTTATTTAGGTCTTCTTTGATTGCTCTTAGCAAAGTTTTGTAGTTTTCCATGTATACCTACTTTACATCCTTGGTTGTAAAGTATGGCTCATAGTTTCAGAGGCTGAAAGTCTTGCTTCCTCCTGTGGTTGGTATTTTCTGGCTGGTGGGAAATCTTCAGGGTTCCTTACTTTTTCTATCACATGTCAATGCACATGGTGGCCTCTTCTTTCTCTTGCAGATTTTATTGACTTCTAGCTTCTGGCCACTCCTTGTGGCTCCTCCATGTCCAATTTCCTTTGCTTTTAAGTACTTTAGCCATATTGGATGAAGATCCACCTTCATTCAGTTTGGGCACAGCTTAACTAATAACATCTTCAATGGTCCTATTTACAAATGGGTTCACACCCAGAAGTCCAGGGGTTGCAACCTGAACATGTCTTTTGTGGAAGACATGATTTAATCCCCAACACTTTCTAACTTAGATGCCTTTTATTTCTTTTTCTTTCATAATTGCTCTGGCTAAAACTTCCTGTACAATGTTGAATAACAGTGGTGACAGTGGGTAGCATTGTCTAGTTACTGATCTTTTAGGGAAAGCATTTAGTCTTTCACCTTTGGGTATGATATTAGCTCTGGGTTTTTCATATATGCCCTTTATGTTGAGGAACTTTCCTTCTGTTCCTAGTTTTCCAAGTGTTTTTATCAGGAAGGGATGGTAGATTTTGTCAGATGCCCTTGTGACCACGTGCTTTTATTTCCCTTTTATTCTATTAATGCAGTATATTACATTAACTGATTTTCTTACATTGCATCACCATTGTATATTTGGGATAAATTCCATTTGATTGTGTTGTATAATTATTTTAATGTGCTCTTGGATTCATTTTGCTAGCATTTTATTGAGGATTTTTGTATCTATATTAATAAAGGATATTGGGTGGTTGTACTTTTCTTTGCTTATAGGTATCTTTATCTGGTTTTGGCTTTAGAGTGATGTTGGCCTCATAGAATGACTTAGGAAGTATTCTCTCCTCATCAATTTTTGGAAGAGTTTGAGCAGAATTAGTGTTAATTCTTCTTGGAATATTTGGTGAAATTCACCAGTGAAACCATCTAGTCCTGTGATTTTCCCTTTTTTTTAAAATTCCTGCTTCAAATTCAATTTCTTTACTTGTTATTGTTCTGTTGAAATCTTCTATTTCCTCTTGAGTCACCATAGGTAGTTTGTCTACAGTTCTAGGAATTTGCCCATTTCATCTATGTTATCCAATTTGTTGACATAGATAGTTCATAGTATCTTCTTATAGTCCTTTTTATTTCAGTAGGGACAGTTGTAAACACTCCCTTTTATTTCTGATTTCAGTTGTGTCCTTCAACCCACTTCTTTTTTTGTCAGTCTAGCAAAAGCCTTGTCAATTTTATTGATCTTTTCAAAGAATCAACTTTGGTTTCATTGATTCTCATTATTGCTTTTTTATTCTCTATTTTATTTCCACTCTGCTCTTTGTTATTTCCTTCCTTTTGCTTGCTTTGGGTTTAGTTTGCTCTTTTTTTTTTTTTTCTAGACTTTCCAATTGTGACTTTAGGTCTTTGATTTGAAATCTTTTTTATATAAGTATTTGTCCCTTCATGGTTTCTGCTGAGAAATTGGCACTTAATTTTATTGGAATTCCCTTCTACTTAACACATTGATTTTTTCTTGCAGCTCTCAGAACTCTGCCACTGTCCTTGGCATTTGATAGTTTGTCCACCATGTCTCTGGGTATGGTTCTCTTCAAATTTATCCTGTTTATGGTGCATCGGGCTTCTCAAATGTGCATATTCATGTCTTTCATTAAATTTGAGAAGTTTTCTGCCATTATTTCTTTGAATATTCCTTGTGCCCCTTTCTTTCTTTCTTTTCCTTCTTAGACTCCCACAGGGTTTATATTAGTATGTTCAATGGTGTCTCACAGGTCTCTTAGGCTCTGTTCACTTTTACTTTTTCTTTCTGCTCTTCAACCTGAGTCATTTCAATGGTCTTGTTTTTGAATTCACTGATTCTTTCTTCTGCCTGCTACAATCTGCTGTTGAAACCCTCTAGGGAATTTTTCATTTCAGTTACTGTGTTCTTCAATTCTAGCATTTCTGTTTGGTTCCTTTTTAAAATTTCTCTCTTTTTTGAGATTCTCATAGTGCTTATTCACCATTTTCCAACATCCTTTATTGGATATTGGAAGCTCTTTCCTTCTGTTTTCCTTTATGCCACCTAGCAGGTAATCATTTGCCCCAGGCCACTTCGACTTAATTGTTTCTTACACTGCTTAACTGTCTATAAGCTACAAGCCTGTGTCAAGTTTCCTGGTTTAGTCTTCCAGCTTTCCACTCTATAGATTGGCTTCAATATATAGGCACCTGAGTATGCACTTAGGGGTTACTCTGCTCCTCTGAAACAGGACCAGAGACCTCCTATAGGAGCACAGGCTGGCACCATACTGCATAAAGGATGGAGTAGAGGAGAGGCCAGGATGGGTGGCATGAGCTTTTCCTACCATTTTTTTTTTCCTACCATTTTTTAAAGCTTGTTTTCTTGATTTGGCATTCACCCAGTTACTGCAACCCTTTAACTGTTTTCTGGGATTCTGAGAAGGATAGCTCTGCAGTTTTTGCTAGTTCAAATAATTAGTGGGTGAATGGCACCCTGGAACATCTTACACTGCCTTATTGATTCACTGGAAGGGATAAAGGAAAACAGAGAGAAAGCACTAATGGATTTAGGAAAATGATAAATGAGTCCTATGAAAATCTCAAAAAAAGAGATAGGAATTTTAAAAAGGAACCAACATCATACACTGCCTTATTGGTTCACTGGAAGTGTTTTTCTCTTTTTCATATGGATATTGAATCAGTAAAGTAACTATGTACAAACATTGGAACTTGGTGGAAAGTCTAGATAGGACAATCCCCAAACCAGGCAGTTGCGGGGTCCTGATTCTCAGTTGGTGCCATAGGGCAAGTACTATCATCTACTTTGGTGCCTTGGGCAGCTGGCTAGCTGAGCTAATAGATCTTTTTGATACAGAGTCTGAAGAAATTTGCTAGTTGGGAGACACTTTGAGAGTGGCTACCTATTCACTGTTACTCTGTCAGGAACTCTCAGCACCAAAGGGGGGATTAGAATTCCACCATCTTCACCAGCCTTTTTGTCTCATGCGCACTGGAAGGAGAAATGACACCCTCCTATCTTTCATGTCTTGACTATCCACTTCTATCTGAGAGACCTAATCTCCTAACTGGTACTGAAGAATACAGCATGCTGGCAGCACAAGTAGGGAAAGAAACATCACAAACCATTTAAGGAGATTGAGACATTTGAAAAGGGGTGATCAAACTGAATAATCAGATTAGGTGCTTTCTCTGGAAGCAGATCTAATGGAAGAACTGAAGACAGTGTTAATAAAAACATAATAAGGGCTTTAAAAGATATTTGCTGAAAGAACAAATTAGAGTTCTGGATCCAAATGAACTTCCGTATTTAAAAAATTTATTAGAGGAATATAGTTTATTTTCTTTCAGTTTGTCCCCTGACAAATCTACAACATTCCTATTAGATTTTAATTGTGCCAGCCATTAGCTTTTTCCTTTGCAAACTAAACAAACATCACTAATTCCTTCCATTTCCCCCATTTTAATTTCTTTAATCATCTTTATTGCTTGACTTTAAACTCTATTAAATCTCCCCATATCTTCTTTTAAAGAGTAATAACAATTTAACCAGCACAGTGGAGTTACTGTGTTCAATGTGATTACATGTCCCTATAGGAGGGTAGAAGCTCCCACCTCAACTGTCAGAGTGTTCTAAGAAACAGTCAGCATTCACACATTCAAAGCAAAAAACAAAGTCCATTTGGAAACTCCAGGGCTGTGCAGAAACAAACACATTTCATTTGAGTTACCATTTCCAGCATTAATTTCTTTTCTCCTCTGCCTCCCTACTTCCTTCCATCTTCAAAGAATTCATCCCAGAGTGGTTTTAATAGTATCATTTCTGTTATTGTTACTTAATGTTTATTGAGTAATGGAGCAGGAAACACATCAGTGAAATCTTGACTAACAGACTATAGTTATCCATTAGCTTTGATGAAGTGGATCTTTTGGAAGTAGTTCAATGTTCAGATTGACAAACATGCTCATGAAATTACCTCCTGAGACTGAAAAACAACTCAAAACTATACATATCTATTCCTGGGAGAAAGGAAACAAATTATATTTTTAAGAAGTTCTTCAGTTTTACCCTTTGCAAGTACTCATGATATCGCTTCTAGCCTCTATCTGACTTGATGGTGATCACCATCTGAAGAGGGAAAGGAAAAATAAAAGGAGAGAGGGAAAGATTGAGAAAATCAGAGGGAAGGGTGAGACAAATGAAGCCAGAGTAATAAAAGCATTATTCAGGCTGTTTTAGGACAACAAAATATATGATAGGGTACCAGTCTACTTCAACTTTCCGATTTGTACCTTGTTCCTATTTATTAGATTCTCAGCCTGAGAAAGAACCACAGAGCTTCTCTATTTCAACTCTTTCATTTTATATATAAGATAACTAAATGTTAGAGAAGTTAGGTGACTTACTCAAGGCCCTACAACTTCTTGATGTTTAAGATAGAGCAGCATCCTTTCCACTATAAAGTCCTTCTGAGATAGAGATTTTGACTATGGAAGATTTGATATAAAAATTTTTTCATATCTGCTTTGTTTCAAATGAAGCTTCCATTTTCTAAATCAGGACTCTAGTTGAGTGAAAGTCAGAAACTATGAGTGCTCAAGTGTTATGGTCTGAATGCAGGTGGTAGATGAAGTATCACTTGTGGTGAGCCAATAGACCATCTCTTCATGTCTCAAAATGGCCCATACAGGGACTGAACCCATTCCCTGGTCCAAATAATAACACCTTCTCTAATCCAAAAAAACCTGACTGGTATAGAATCTAAAGCAGGAAACCTCATTTAATTAGTTCATCAACTATCAAGCAAGCAAACAATTGATCAATTTAATTTATGATAATGGATCTAGCTTCACTGGGACTGTGGAGGAAGCCAAAAACCATAGGACTTATTGCCTTAAATGAGCTGACAGTCTGGGGGGGACAAAGTTAAGAAACAGTAGAATGCTTTATTTAAGTAGGTGTTAATAAAGGCAAAGTGTAGAGTAGTGTTCCTCAAACTGAGTCCAAAAGTTCGGACCTTCTGTTGTTTCTCTTCAAAAATTAATTTTTTATTTTTATGTATATGGTCATCTAAAGATTAATACAGTATATATGAATTCTGCGTTACCTGGTATATCTCCTCAATGCTAAATGTCACATTATTTTAGGGTCCCTGTTTGCACTGATCACCAAGTAGCCCTATTTTGTGGCTATGAGATAATGAGGACAGAATAGAGCTGGAATTATTATGTAAATGATGTATTTGTACTAAGTAAGGCCAAATGCATCAGGACAGGCTGCGTAAGCCAAGGCTTCAGGGTAACTGCAGTGTAGAAATATGATTAACAACTGAATTTTCTCAGAGCACCCTAAAATACAGGTAGCACCATCTCAAAAGAACTTCCTCTGGAGCAGACAGGACAATATTCTGTTTGAAGGTTGTGATTCAATTTGAAGAAAATGGCATCTCTATCGTATTGAATTAATAGCAAGATTTGAATATTTTGGTTGGGTAATTTTGTATTGTATTTGGGAATTATTTGGGTTTATTGTTGTGTAACTAAGAATTTTTTACCTTGCTTTTATAAAACATTTTTAATTACAGTAATAATTAAAAGAATTTAAATGAATTTTGTGAGCATCTGTAAAAATTCTTTTTTCCTTTAAGTGGTCAGTACATGATTAAATATCAAGAAACAGTAGGGTAGACAATGAGTCGAAGAAGAGTTCAAATAAATGTAATAGTTTATGCTTCCAAGGCCCTGGGACAGCAGAAGCAAGGGTGGGACTAGAAAGGTTAAATTATTGCAATCCAATTAAAGATCCGACTCACTTGAAATAAAAGGGGAAATGCAAATATTCTCCTGTGCTGCTCCCTAATGTTGGATTGGCCTGAATGAGTACTGCTGATTGCACTTGGCTCACCCGAGGGACTGTGAATAATAATAACAAAAGCATACCTCTAAGTACTCTGTTTTTATCGCCAGGAAACTCTGGTCCTAAGAGCCTGAGCATTTGTCCTCAGGGAACTTTTCTCATTCCAATCAGCGTTATCTTCCAGAAGAAGAAAATGGAACTCTTTGACAAATAATTCTACCTGATAATTTTGTATTATCTTTGATTTAAAAAGGAGGGAAGAGCGAATTGCAGCATGCTGAAATGTGGTGCAGGGATTGGCATCTCAGTTTAGATGTCTACATCAAGAAATTATCTCTTCCCTAGTCTTGCTATTGTTTCTGCCTGGTTCTGCTTTTGGTTAATTCTTGTTAGGATACTTTATTTCCTGATTTATGGTCTGAGACGAAAAGTTAGAGATAGGTTTCAATAATTTGTAGAACTACATGGTTTTAGCATAATTAATTTTCACCTTTACCCAGAACATAGCTTTTTACCCTTGTTTTAGAGGTTTTCTATAATGCATATTCTTGATTTGACCTGTCCCCTACTTAACATGCATTTGATTATCACAGATTTAGTAAGCTAGATAAGGGAGTTTTGTAAACTAATTTTGACATACAAATAAGCTCATGTTAAATTCTATTACATTCTTTGCATTATTAGAAAGTCTTCCTACAATTTCTGAAGCTTGATTGGAGGAATTACTTCAAGCTGGTTGAATTCAAATTTGATTCTACCTTTTCCTTCACTATTTGTAATGAGTTTGTTTAATCCTTTTAATTCCACCTCAGCAAATCTCTCATATTTATTTCCTTTTGTAACACCCCACCACTACCATAATCAGGCCCTTAGTATTTCTTGCATGGACTCTTGCAATAACCTCTTAACTTGTCTTCCTACTTTTTCCTGCCCTGATTTCTCCTCCCCACCTCCATTCTAAAATTTATATCTGATTATGCTATTTTCTTTACCTAGAAACAATCCATGCTTTTTATTGGCCTATTCCACAAAGTTCAATTTCTCAGAGTAGAATAGGACCTTTCAATGTGTTCAATGTGTCTGTAACTTGCCCCTCTGGTCTATCTGCCCCCCACTTTTCCCTTCCCCTTTCCATCCCCATCCCAAGTCTGTGCCACATCAAAGTATTTGGTATCCTCCAGTACACTTGGGTTCTTCCATTTTTCTGTGGTTTTGCAACATGTCATTTCTGGGGGATGAAATTACACTTAAACCTTCAAAAGCAAGGTCCCATCTCTGGGACACCTCAGACAGTAATTGTTATATCCTTCCAGGTCATGCTCCAAAGTACTTGGAGCCAAATAGAGCAATAGCCTTAGACAATTTTGTAGTATACAATGATTACATGTCTGTTCACTCCCACAAGACTGGGGTCCTTGAACATTAAGACAGATTCCCAACTTATCTTTGTATAAAATGCTGAATATGATGTCCAGTGTAGAGTAGCACAGAATAACTATAAGTGTTCATTTAATGAATGAATGTTTATTCTAGGGGTTGAATAACATTAAAGAAGACTTGGCTTCTATTCCTTGCTCTCTACTCACTATCTATGTTATCTTGGGTGAGTCATTTAACTTCTTTAGGTCTCAGTTTCCTCCTTTGTGAAATGAAAGATGAGGACAGATTATCTCTAAGATCCCTCCCAACTCTAGACTATTATTGCTGTTTTTGTGTTTGAAAAAGACAACCTTAATCATTTATATAATTTCATTGGCCACAGCTTGTGGAAAAAAACAAACCAAATTTCTTTAACTCATTTTGACCCCAAATGTCATGTTCATTCCTGAGCAGACCCATTCTAATTTTTATGAACTGTCCTGTTATTGCAAAAATTTACTCCTTTACTGAATTACAATGTTTTATTACATTATTTTACTTAAATACATAGCTCTGTTTATCTTTCCAGTAATTCCAAAACATAAGTTTTTATCTCTATTTCTGGTATAGGTACAAAAAGATATTTATGAAAGAATTTGGTGTTTAGTAAAATAATATTTATCATTTAAAATGTCTTGCAATATGAAATAAGCTATAAATAATTTTGAAAAAAAAACTCACCTTGAAAATCAACTGTTATCCTGTGTACTACTGTGTTTTCTTTTCTGCCTTTATATGCATGTATTTTCATATAGTTTCAAAGATGATGTCACTTAATTTTGTATCCTGGTATTTTCATTTGCACATCATTAACAATTTCTACACTGTGTTCATAACTATCATTTTGGGGATCTGCATAATATTCCTGCAGTGGACACTGAAAAATTACTTTCCTATGCAGGAAACCTGTTAGGTTGTTTCATTTTTTTCATCATTAGATATAATTTTGCAGCAAACATCTTCCTTTACTTAGAATCTTGCTTACTTATGATTTTTGCCTTTGAATACATTTCCATAAGTGGGATTAATTGGTCGAAGAGTGCTATTACCAAATTACTTTTGTAGTTAACTTTGTAAATTATTCACAAATGTATATATTCGCGGGCGGGATATAGCTCAAATATTGCATTTGCTACAGGTCATAATGACTATTTTGACTGAAATTTATCCATGCCACATGACAGTTAGGAATGCATTTGGCTCCAAATAATAAAAAAAGTCAAATCAGCAGTACTTAAGTAGATCAGGGTTTAATTTTTCTCACATATAAGAAGTCTAGAGGTAAGCAAGCAGTTCTGGGCTGGCAGCTGCTCCAGAAAGTCATCAAGGATCAAGGCTATTACATCTTCTGACTCCATCATCCTTAGTAAGTGGTTTTTGTCCCTTGGTTCCAAGACAGCTATTATACCTCTAGGCTTTGAATTAGTTCTCAAAGTATGAAGAAGGGCTTTGGCAAAGGACTGATGAGGCATATTATCTTTCTGTACTATAAAACACTTTCCCAAAACCTCCATCTGGTTAACTATGGCTTACATTTCATAGGTCAGAACCAAGGCACATAGTCACACTTCATTGCCAGGCTGTTTGGGAAGGAGAGTATTTTAGCATTTGTAGCTCTATAGTTTACAAAGATGAGAGAGAAAGGGACATGAATGACTTTTAAGTAAAAAGGCCATGGTGTCTACCACAGAACTTTCACTACTTTAAGTGAAAACAGAAAGGGAATGATTTTCATTTATTATAATTAAATGGTAAACACCTTCAGGGAAGTTCTTAAAACATCTCCATCTTTGAAACGTTAGCATTAGCCTAGTATTCACATAGAAGAGGTTCAAGAAATGTTCATAATACTATATGTTAAAAAAGTAAATATATGATTCCTGGAAATTAGGATGGATTAATTACAAAGTCATGTTAGATTAACCTCATTTCCTTTGTTAGAGTTTCTTGTCTGATACTTTGGGGAAATGCAACTGACAGTCACTCATTCCAACTCTACACATATGGAGAAATGTGGATTCAGTGAGATGTTTTAATATAACTAAATGTAAAGGTTATTAGTGGAGTACTAAAATGTTTAACACCAAGAGAGGAGAGTCTAGTTTTTCTCCACTGAATCACTATTACCTTGAACAGTGTGTATCACATATAGACAATTAGCAATTGCCTGTGAAGCACATGACAGTGGGCCTGGATAGGAGTTTCTGGAAGCTTATTATGCATTCTGACCCCCATTTGATTTATCGTTTTCAGGAAGTTTATTGGTAACTTTACTGAGTGTATTGCACATCAGACCTGCACTTGATAAGGAACCAAGAAGGGCGGTGATGCTATAGTGATGCACTGAATGATAGAATCCTGATCCCAAAGACTCTTGGGTAGGTGAATGATGGTCAGAACACAGCAAGAGGAAATTTCATGGGAATAAATGTTAATTCCTTTGTTTGGATTCTAAATCAACTGTTCAACTACAGTAATATTGGAAATATCTATTTTTGCCCCTGCATCAGAGGTTAGAATATGGAATAATAATGAAAAATAGGGAGAACTTGGTGGCCACTATTGAAAATAACTGGCTTGTCTCATACACACCTGCAACTGCAGTTGTTCAAGGCTAAAAACATCCCATGAATGCAAGCTATATAAGTACCAGGCATGGATGGGAGGCTGGACTGGATGAACTAAAGACCCCTTCCATCCTGGAGGTATAATGGTTCTATTTTTATTCAATTGTATCTTAGAGACTGCCTGTGGCAATGAATTCCTATCAGTAGACACCGAAAGAGTTTTGTCTTTCTAATTCTACAGGTTCCCACTGCAGCTTCATATTTCGTATGGCAATGAAGTGAGCCTGAGAATCTCTTTCAGTTCTGGGTTTAACACACAGTTCTTATGTGAATCACTTCTTCCCTCTTTGGTTGGCAAATTTATAATCCAAGCACCTTGCAAATTTGTTCTCTAATTTTTCTTCTAGGCAAATGATTGTTGAATAGCTGAATAGCAATCATTCATTCAATAAATGTCTGTTGAGCACATTGACAAAAGTAAAGTTCATATTCTCATAAAAGGAGAAAGACAAAAAAGTAAATAAACTACAACATTTAGATAGTAGGAAGTACTGTGAGGAAAATAAAAAGCAAAGTTATATGTTAGCTAATGGCTTGGAAGTTCACTTTAGGGAGTGTCAAAGAGTTGTCTCTAAAGAGGTGATAAGTAAAGTAAAATATGAATGAGAGGATGATGTGCCCAGTTTATGACTGCCACAGATTAGCTTGGATACACCTGCTGCCTCCACTCCCTTGTTTCTTTAGTTGCTCAATGGAAAGCCCCAGCTGCCACTGCTTTGACTCATATCCTGTCTCTGCCAGTTATCTCAGTCCCCCTATATTCTCCCCCACCCCTGGTGAGGGCTGGGCTCTTTCACAGCCTTCACTGAAGTCTCATTGGAAGGAGAGACTCAAGGCTTTGGTCTCCATGTTACTGCATGTTCTAGTTTGCTAGCTGCCGGAATGCAACACACCAGAGACAGATTGGATTTCAATGATAGGGGATTTATTTCATTAGTTCTTCAGAAGAAAGGCAGCTAACTTTCATATGAGGTTCTTTCTCATGCGGGAAGGCATAGGGCGATCTCTGCTGGCCTTCTCTCCAGGCCTCTGGGTTCCAACAACTTTCCCTAGGGTGATTCCTTTCTGAATCTCCAAAGGCCTGGGCTGAGCTGCAAGTGCTGAGATGAGTTATGCTGAGCTGCTTGGGCTGTGCTACATTAGGCTCTCTCATTTAAGCACCAACCATTTAAATCAAACATCATTCATTGCAGCAGACATGCCTCCTAGCCAACTGCAAATGTAAGCAGCAACAGATGAGGTTCACTCTGCCATTGGCTCATGTCCACAGCAATAGATCTAGACACCTTCACCTGGCCAAGTTGACACCTGAACTCAACTACCACACCACATAAAATTGGACTCTTGTACAATCCTTATTTCTTCATTTGTGCACAAAGTTAGGTTGAAGCACTATACCCAATACTTCTATTTCATTTTTCCAAAAGTATCAAATGGGAGATTCTAAACTTTTGGGCTTAGGCCCAACCCATCTCTATCCTTAGAGGCTCCTCCTATCACTTCCAGAAAGAGATGAGGAACCTACCTGTGGGGAAGGGGAACCAGTCTGCCCGAGGCTGCTATGAAGGTCCAAATAACTCTACCTGGTGAGTTAACTCCTTAACAGATAAACTTCAACCAGTGTGAGCCAGGAGACAGGAAGGAATAGGTGAATAAATTCCCCTCCCTTCTTCCTCCTATCAGCATCTTTCTAGATGCAATGATGATGTAAGTCCTGTCTGGCAGAAGTTCTGGTGACCAAGCAATGAGGTATGTTTCTTTGTGAAGTTGTGGCCATGTCAGTAATTCACCATATATTATTAGTAAAGTATCTGTTCATATGCTTATTGGGCATAATTATCTATTCTTTTGCTAGTTACATCTATTGGTCTTTCTCTCTTATTTATGGGCTTGTCACTTTTACACTTTTGTTTCAAATAGTTTTTCTTTTTATATTTTTTCTTTTTTTCTTTTTTTAAATACCAAACAAATGCAAACATTCCTATTTTGATCATTCCATTCTACATATATAATCAGTAATTCACAAATAGAACATTTGCATCTATTCAGAAAAAGAAATAAAATGAAAACAGAAAAAAAAATTATACATACCATACCCCTTACCCCTCCCTTTCATTGATCACTAGCGTTTCAAACTTAATTTATTTTAACATTTGTTCCCCCATTATTTATTTTTATTCCATATGTTCTACTCATCTGTTGACAAGGTAGATAAAAGGAGCATCAGACACAAGGTTTTCATGATCACACAGTCACATTGTGAAAGCTATATCATCAAATAGTTTTTCAATCTTATCACTTAACTTGTAACTTGGCTTTTCTTTATCCAAGCAAAAAAAGAAAAAAATTTATGTAGTCACATCTGCCAATATTTTCCTTTATGATTTCTGTTCATCATATCAGGAAAAGTAAGGTCTGCATATTTCAAAATTTTATAATGTTCTCCTGTATTTTTGTTCTTTATGATTTTTAGTTTTATTTTTCACATTTAAATCTAGAATCTATATGGAATTAATTTTGGAGTGTGGATTGTTTTCCCAAAATGATAATCAACTCTTCCCACCTTGTTTATTGAATGATCCATCTTTTTGTTACTGTCTTAGCCACTGACATCAAATGCTAAATTGTTGTATATAAATGGTTGTAATTCTAGATTCTGTTGACCAATTTATAGCATACTGTTTAAATTAAGGTAGCTTTGTAGTTTGTTTTAATAGCTTTTATGGAAAGTCTACCTACTTTACTTGTCTTTTTTTTCATTACTTTCTTGGTGATAACTGAAAATCTCTCTGATTATTTCTCTTTTTCAGTGGTTCCTTTGCTATTCTTTACATGGATTCTTTTAGATACACTTTGGAATATATTTTTCCACTTTAAGAAAACCATTTGACTTGATTGTAATCATTTTAAATTTAATAGTTGGCATCACTTTATTCTTCTAAGTCCAATTATAAGACATGAAAATTGAAACCATGATTAAAGGAACAATATACTCCTGGAAAAGAAAGGATTGCTGATCATCCCCCAAGTACATTCTCCCAGAGGAACAGATGGACTTACTATATATCATTAATAAGCTTTAAGATTGAAATTTTCATATTTTTAACAATTATTTTTCTATTTGTGTTTTCCTTTTACCTAAAAAGTTCTTTGGTGTTAGATGTGAATATATGCACATCCCTGATTGAAGCTGGCACCTTCAAATATTCTTCTTTATTTAGGTATCGAATTAAAAACTTTGAAATGCTGCTAAAATTAAAAGGTTTAGCAAAGAAATGATAGAAAATGTAAAAGCAAATACACATTTCAAAGGCAGGATGTTTAAAAATAGAATATAATGAAAACTTCCTGGTTGAGTCCTATGGATTTATTTCCAAATGGTAATTAAAAAAAATTGTTAATGCAATTTTATTCATATATATATTATATATTCACATATCACATAATCAGTTAAAATTTACAATCAGTGGTTCACAATATCATCATATAGCTGTGCATTTATTGTCACAATTGACCTTTTTCCTTTTTTGTGTGAAAAATAACATATATACAAAAAACAGTAAATTTCAAAGCACACCACAACAATTAGTTGTAAAGCAGATTTCAGAGCTTGGTATGCATTACAATTCCACAATTTTAGATTTTTACTGTTAGTGGCTCCAAGACATTGGAGACTAAAAGAAATATCAATATGATGATTCAGCAATCATACTCATTTGTTAATTCCTGTCTTCTCTGGTATAACTCCTCCTCTTTTGATCTTTTTCCCACTCTTTAGGGGTATTTGGGCTATGCGCATTCTAACTTTTTCATGTTAAAAAAGGGCTGTTGATAATATGGGATAGGGAGATGAAACTAGTTAATGTTCTGGAGAGGCTGAGCCCTCTGCATTTCAGTACTTATCTGGTCTAGGAACCCATCTGGAGGTTGTGGGTTTTTGGAAATTAATCATAGTGCATGGAACCTTTGAAAATCTCATATAATGCTTTAGGTGTTCTTTAAAGTTGGTAAGAATGGTTTTAATTGGAGTTTGGCAAACTATGAATGGTAGCACTGTCTAACGGAAATTTACATGACAGTAGCCTCCAGAGTAGCC
>PVIY010004345.1:0-103835 GCA_004026745.1 Myrmecophaga tridactyla
AGACTATTCACTGTGGCATTATCCATAGTAGCAAAAGATTGGAAACAACCTCAGTGCCCATCCCACTGCACTGAATGTCCTTATAAATTGTGATTTAGACACTGGGACACTATGTAACCATTTGAAAGAGCAAGGCAAGTTTATATAGATTACTTTGGAATTAATTAATTGCTAGCATCTGGTACATGAAGCTGCACAGAATAGTATAGTTTGCAGGATATGTTACCATTTGCAAAACACACACAAAATGTCCCTTTTCCACAGAGAACAGATTCACAGGCAGCATTTAAATTTAGTGAAGAACACACATATCAGAGAGTAACAGCTCTGCTGTGTGTGGATTAGTGAGAGGCACATATTTGCATCTGCACAGAAGCGTGCTTTGGAAACTAGGAAGAACCTTAAAGGGGATCACAGAAGGTGGGGGTGGGGAGGAAAGGAAGGCTTTGCACCTGCATTTCTTATGCTGTTTGAAATGTGTTATAGACTTTTCATCTGTATCTTTTTGTTCTCTTTAAAATTTTATTAGTCCATGTTTTGATTTAAAAAAATTAGATTTTCATGACTTTTAGTAGTCCAAAGGCAGTAATTGATAATAGCTAAATCAAATGTAGATTAAAATAAAATAAATTCAATTAAATGATCTATATTTAAACCTTTTTCTCCCTTGGATTGGGAATAGAGGCCCATCAAAGTCAAAACTTCATATCTGCAGAACTATATTTTAAAGCTTCAGGGAGCCTTTGCAAAACCATCATTCTAGAATTCTTGTTGGATATGTGTTTGTGCCCCTAGAAGCTTCCTAGTTTGTTGTCTTTCTTTCTTCTTTCCCCTTATCCGAGTGTCTTTTCCTCTCCGCCCTCTTTACAGATTGCCTATTTGAATTTCACCTATTTGCTTGGCACAAATGAATCCTGTTTTGAGACACTGCATTTATTTGGAGGAAACAACTTTTCTTCTTCTTTGCCTTTCCTGCTGATGGAATCATTTAAGTCTCTTTGAGGAAGTTTCACCGTTTCCTTTTTGCTAATTTTTTAGATGGCTGGTAATCTTTAACACCAGTATATTACTTAGCATTACCTAGGAATGCCAATTACTCACTGCTTATGAGAGTTATGACAAGTTCTAACAGGAATTTTAAAACTTACTGCTTATTGAGTATGAAAAATATTTTAAAAACTGCTAAACTGGAAAATTTGGGATGTATAATTTATAACTGCATGCAGTGATGAGATAGATGGCATTATCCCTGTAAATTAAACTAAAATATACTTAAACAGTTATACCTTTGTCCCCACAATTATTTAATTGGCTAAGCAGTTAAAAGGTAGGAAGGGAATCTCTGTCCCTTCTACAGACATTTGGAAAAGCTCTAATTGAGAGGCAAGTTGAGGCCTTAAATACAGCAAAATGCTTAATAGGAAAATGGATAGCCAGTATATGTATGAAAACATATGTATAGAAACATACAAAATGAACCAGCTTGCCAATAACAAATGATATATCAAACTACAATCCACTGAGGTTTTAAGGAAATAAAGATGTAAGAAATTTAAGTAATGGAATTCCTCCGTGCTCCCTCTGTGCTTTCCTAGTATATAAGTAAGGGGTGCCCTCTTCATTTGTGGTTTTCTCATTTGCAGGTGTAACAAGTAACACTCTCCAGCCCTCCCCCCAGCCTCTCCCTGCCATTGACCCAGCGCTTTTCAGCACCGTCTGCCAGGGTAGGTTGCTGACTGTTTTGTGAGACACGGTGTCTCTCCAGTCTGGAGGTGTTGTTTTGTTTTCTTTACCCAGTTAAGCTGTCAGTTTTATTTTCTTAAAATATTTTTAAGTGTGTAAGGGCTCTGAAAATTTGCCTGCTGCATATCTTTTTTAAGGAAGTTACTTGAGGCTGTACTCCATCAAGATGAGGGTGATAACCAAGAAAAAGAGAGAGATGAGATATGAAAATGGTGACGCTAACCTGAGTAGACTGAAGCGGAAAAAGTTCATGGATAGCTTTCCCATAAGCTTGAGAAGTAACTGCTCTGAATTAGAACAGGGCATCAGAGAGTGTTTCTCTTTTAAGAAAAAGGTAATGAAGGGATTCCATGTAGTAGAGTAAAAGGCTGTAGAATATTCAAGACATGGGTAAGAAGCCAGAGTTTTTTTCCCAACAAGAAGAGCAGTTAAAATAAATATCCAAGGAAAACTTTAAATGGTAAAAGAAATTTCAAGAAAGAAGCAAAGCAAAATATGCCATGATTTTGAACAGTAATGGAATTCTGAAATATAAGAAAAGAGATCTCATCTGATTTGAACACCAGAGGTCATTCTTCAGATGGCACAGGGCTTATCACAAAGCAGAGAATTAGGATCAGTTGCGTGTGTTTAAGTGTAAGAGGTACATCAGTTTATTCTACTTTTCCTGGTCTTATCAAAAGCAGAATGAATTATGAAGCCTGAAATCCAGAGCTACATCGATGTTTGAATCTTACCTGGCCTAGTGTAAAGTATTTGTGTGTTTCACATTTAGGGAAAAAAAAAAGGAACATTTAAAACAAAACTGCTCTCTGTGAGTATGTTCCCATGTGTGTAAATACATAGGAACAGTCTGGAGAATACCCGGACTGGAAGCAGTGGTTACAGACCCCCAGGCCACCCACCGCAGCCCACTTTAGGACTCTCTGGGTCCTCTCCTGCTGCCTGTTCCCTGAGGACGTCCCCGCCCCACGCCGCCTACAGCAGGTTGTTACTCTGTCTGCTCCCCCTGCCTGGGATGCAGGCTCCGTAAGGACAAAGCTTGACTGTTTTGTGCTCTGATATGTCCTGGCAGCGGGAACAGGGCAGCGCCTGCCTGGTATACAGTAGCAGCAATTAAATATACGTGCAGTGAGTTTATGGTCAGCCCTGGGGAGCAGAGTGGGATTAGGGGTGAAACGGCGTGGGGTGGAAGCGCTCTCACTCAGGGTACCTTTCTACCTGGTACACCTCTGGGTAGTGTTAGAGTGTGAATAACAACAACTTAGCATGGGAGGTTTTTTGAGAAGTAGATGGCAGAATAGTGACGGCATTGGGCATGGTTCCTGCCGCTAGGAGCAGGCTCTGGCTGTGGTGATCTCTGCCACCATGGGTGGCGTGTCTCAGCAGCACCTGGCACCCAAGGCCCGTGCTGTGGCCCAGGCATTTTCACCCACCCTGGAGCCTCGGGGCATTAGAAACCCATCAGCCGGGGCCCGTGGTTTCAGAAGCACCTGGTCATGCAGGAATGCGCCTCCAAGGACCCCTTTGGGAAGCATTCCCAATAGCGGGGCACCCTCTGTCGGGACCGTCAGTAGGGCGCCTCGTCAGGGAAACACGCCCTCTGAACCGGCCGTCCCGTTCCTGGCTCCGCAGTCCCGAGTGGGCCCGTGGCCGCGACTCTCCCCACCCCTCTGCCCGGCTGCCCCCGAGGGCGAGAAGAGCTGGTGATCAAGGATGGCCTGGCCGCTGCCCACAGGAACTTACCCACCCACATCTCAGACAGCCCCCACCCCACCCCTGACCCTTTTAAGCAACTTTTAGGTCCATATTTCGCTTACTTTGGTTCTGGCTATAGCTTCTGGTAAATTTTAATGTTAAGGGAAAAGCAACTTTTTGGGGGTACATTGAGCCTGAATTTACTGTTGTAAATATAAAATCAGATAAACTGAAATGGCATAACTGTTTTCTTCCTGAAACATGCTTTTCCTTCTTTTTTTTATGTCTTTGCTAATTTTTTATTGGGTGGATTTTGTTTTTATTCAGTTTAAAATTTTAATTCACATGTTTATGACTTGTAGACTTTTTTAATGAAGGAAAACCTTATGTTGCAAAATAGCAAAAATATAACCTATTTGATACGTTTTAAAATTCTATTTTTATTGTATAAAATAAATTAACATCTATATAGAGTGTCTAAATCTGTAAGTTAGTTATTTCATTGTTGTGTATTATCTAAGTTACATAATTCATCATATAGGCTTGTAGCTATAAACACATCTATTATATTTTCTTCATTTGCATTTTATAAACTGAAAGTATTATTTCATGTAAAAATACAACGTTAGTGGTTTAAGGTAGTTTTATCATTGGCGGATAAGTTTAGTTTATGGAAACTAAAATAGTAACAGAATTCTTGCCATTTCACACATTTTATCTTATTAATAAATGATATGTCAACAGAACCATCCTCATCTGCAGTGCTTAGTACTGGGAAAGCATCTTGGTCTTGGCCATTGGGACTTTGTTCCAGCAAGCCCACTGAAGTCGGGACTGAGCCTTTTATAGCTCTAGATTTTTCTGAGATTGCAGGATAGAAGTAAAAAAAAATGAGCTGTGTTAGGGTGAACTTGAGGAGCTACACATCTCTGTGACTAAACCTCAGTGTATCCTGAGCAGTCGTCAGTGATGTCAGCAGGTATTTTCAGGAAAATGTACAAGGGGACGAGTCCATGTGAGAGCAGAGCTACAGGATGGCCGCGTTCTAGGTTTACTAGGGAGCACCTGCCAAGTCACTAAAACGGTTTTGATTCAATTTATAATTACTTTAGTTTGATTTGTATTGTTTGCTTTTTTTTTTTTAACAAGACAGATTTAAGGAAATTAAAATGATTGTGAGTAAATTTGAAACCTGCAGCCTCTGAATCGCAGCAGTAAGAACACAGCTATTCGTTGTCTTTCGTGATACCAACTCCGTGCATATTTGAAGACTTACTGTGTGGCCCACACTGCATGTAGAGATAAGGGTATCATCTTAAAGTCTGAACTTTGATGTTTAATTCAGGAGAGCCTCGTTTGTTTAACTGTGTGGGAACAGTTGAACATGCAGACCAGCTTAGCTTGTTCCTCTCACTCCAGAGTCGCTGCCTGGCGTGGTGGGGACAAGCGTGCCACTTTCCCTCTCTCTGCTGGTGTCAGAAAATCATAATGTGCTTCATAGTTTAGTATCAGAATACCTTAAGTTGTTAGAGAAAAGAGATACAATGTCATTTTTAAAATTTCGTCTTTAGAAACATATTCAAATGTATTCAAATCTTGGAGTAAATAAACTGCTTTTAGTCTATTTTTTTTGGCCCAGACTTCTTAGTTGGGCCCTACACATACATACCAAGTATGTAACCTGAAAACTTGGTGATGGTAAATTTTGGGAAACTAATCTGTAAAGATTGTTTACATGTTTAATTTTGGATTTTAATGTTATAAAATTTTGTTAAGCTTAAAGGTTTTTGATATGGATGGTACAAAAATGTAAAGCGTTTTCATGCTAAAAAAAAAGTTCAATGGCTGTGTAATTTTATTTACAGAGAGTTTGTCTTTCATTTTACTTTTTATTGTGGGTTATGTTTATATTCTGGTTCGAATGACGGCTGATTGGTTTAGTCCACGGAGAGGCTCAGTGGTTCCCACAGCCGCGGTATCCATCTCACACAGATTATAATCTTTTACAATCAATTTTCTAAAATAGAAGAGCCTCTCAGTTTATTGTTTCTGAAAGGCAAGTCTTGCTTATATGTTTTTGTGTTAACATATATATGGTTTATATTAGTGATAAAATTGAAAAGCGTGAAGAAAAATACAACTGGGATTAATATTTAAAAAATTAAATACAACAAATTAAGCTTAAAGTTTTTATAAAACTTTAAATATCTTCTTTAGTTTTGAATGTAAGCATTTCCCTAATCTTCTAACTATCCTCATTATTCTCTGCTTCTAGGGGACATCCGTCTAACACCAGAGGACTTTGAGAGAGCACAGAAATACTGCAAATATGCCGGCAGTGCTTTGCAGTATGAAGACGTGGGCACTGCCGTGCAGAATCTGCAGAAGGCCCTGCAGTTGCTGACCACAGGCAGAGAATGAGGCCCTTGTGAGGCAGCTTCGGGTATTTTTGGCCTAAAGAACTAACAGTCTATTACTCTGTCCTCAGCTCTCAGCAACTCCATCGTCAGAGAGCCTTCAGCTCTGTTGAACTTGACAATGAAATCTGTGTTTGGGTAGCACAGGCCTCTGGGGCTTTAGCCAGCAGCTTCAGCCAGTTTTCATTGTCCTGTGAGTCGATCCAGTGATTTCAGGGTATATGGGGCTGATGTTAGCAACATCCTAAAAATGCCCATTGGACCCTGCTTCAAAAAGGAAAACACACTTCCATAAAATGTATATTGGGAATAAGTTTTATATCTTAATTTACAGACAGGAAGGGAATTTATTTAAACAAGCAGACCATTCTTTCTTTGCTAAAAACTCTAAATTTAACTTTTAATAAAGATTGCAAGAATATTCTAGATTAGCAATCATGTATTTGTTTTCCTCAGAGCTTGTAAAACAAATAGGAATGTCCTAATTGATTCCCCTTCATTAAATGGGAAAAGGATTTTGTTCAAAACTTAATTTATATTGTTAAATACAACGAGTAAACGTTTAAAATCTCACTGAAGGAAATATACCAAGGTAATGTGGTAGAGTCACAGTTGTAGGCTTAAGAACGATACTGTTTCCCCCACTGCTTTGCCGTATGCATTGCAGCTTAATGGGAATCAGTGTTTGCTGCATAGAGATTTGCATGGATTAGAGAATGAAAAAAGATGTCCATAGAAATGCCTGGAAACTTGGTGCTTTAAGTTAAGCTCTCTTCTACTGGTAGTGGATTCTACTCAGTTTGCAGCCCTGAGTGATGTGGAAGCTATATGAGTTCAGATTCTTGGTTGTCAAATTGATAAGCCTGTGAGGAATCATGGACTGATTATGTTATTTGGTTGTGCTGTGTAAAAAATAAATAAATGCAAGGATTCTTGTGACCAGTTCACCTTTTTATAGAGCTAAATGTCTGTTTTGATTCATATGCCAGAATTGCCATATTTTTAAGTTACAGGAATATGAATGGGTGTTCTATACTGAGACAAGTTTTTAAAAAAGGTAAAATTTACCTGAAATTGGTCTGGTCCTTTTCATTCACTCCACTAAGATTAACAGGTCATCTGACACGGGTCAGCAGTGGTGGCCCCTGGGGACTGCCCAGTGTCAGTCACCTTTCTGGATGTAACCATCCCACTCCTCTACTCTGAGGGCAGCAGCTGTGTGGCCTGCAGCTCTGAAAGTTTACCTGACCCATTGGGAACACATTGCCACCCCTTTCTAACAGTCTGTTTGAAAGAAAATGAATCATTAGCTCACAATCATTTGTCTATCAAATATTGTTTGCATAAGTGTAATGCAGGGTTGAGCTGAATGCATGGTCAGACAGAATAAACTATTCTAAGTTATTGAGGGGAAAAAAGCCCCCCTCCCCACCAAAAGAAAGAAAAGCATGCTGTGGTGATGATTCTGGATCCATTTCTATTTTCAAAGCAACATTTTTAAGACTCCTGAAAATTGTCTTCATGTCTTTCACAAGTAAGTTCGTCCATTTGTAAACGTTCAGCATTTGCCTCTGGAAATCCAGAGCTCTGAGGTACTTCTCACACTTACCAGTAGTGGAATGTGGTAAAGGTCCTTAGTGTTCAGAGAGGAAAGCAGAGTTCAGCAGGCGTTTGTTTTTATTGTTTTTTGTTTTCAAAAAGAAAATCCTAGTTTAGCAGGTAGAAAAACAGGGAATCCTATAGTTAGAGTGTGTTTGTGTGTGTATGTGTGTGTGTGTGTGTGTGAGGAAAGAATTCTTTCTGAAAGTAATTTTAAAACCGTGTGAAGCAAAAGCAGAGAAGGCCTCAGCGGTCTGTTCGCTGTTGGCAGCTCTTGCCTGCTGGGGCTGGAGGTGAGCTCCTGTCCCTGCTGCGCGGTGGGGCGGCTGCCCCCGAGAAGGCAGCGCAGGGCCGGGTGAGGGGCTCGGAGCCAGGGCCTGGAGGCAGCAGGCACTCGGCCCCGCTGAGCTGCACGGTGCCTGTGCTGCCCTGGAGGCTGCCCCTTCGGGGACCGTGCACAGGAGACACAGTCAGAGGTGCGGTTTAAGTGCCGAGAAGAAGTGATCACTACACGCTACTGAAAGTTCTTCTCCGCGCAGCGGAAGCTGGAGCAGGGCCTGTCCCTGGGGTATGACGCCTGAGCGCTATCTGTTAGAGGGAGCAGGGTTCCAGTAGAAATGTAAGGTGGGCAAATAAGGTAAAAAGGAAGCGTTAGAGGGAAAACATAATTGTGGGAAAGTGCATGATGGCTTTTTTCAGCTGCAGCAAGATAGCTGTGTGGTTGGCCATGAGGAGAAGGTGCTGACAGAACAGGTGTAGTCCGGTCTTCCTGGGAGGTGGACAGACAGCAGGCCCTTCGGAGTGGGTTAGGTCTGTTCTTTCTGTAGCTGAATGTCCATCTGCCTGTAGATCCCAGCTTCCTCGGAGCTCCAGGCCCCTTAATGATCTCCCAGCCTTACTTCCTCGGGACACCCGAAGGTGAAGGGGAGGGACAGACTGACCACGTTGCGGGGTTGGTGTGTGCTCTGGAGCTGTGGAGGAGAAGGAGGGAAGCCCAGGGCAGATGAAGGGGTGGAATGTTAGAAATGGTGGTGACATTTCCTGAGGTCCCAGGACTCATCAGCGGTTATCATATCTGTGGTTCAGCGAGTGCTTAGGGAAAGTCAGCACCAGGCCATAGTTCTGTGAGAAAGGTGTAGACAGATTCACGTGTTCACAGAAAGGGTTCCCAGGACCCCAAAGCTAATTCCTCTTCCATCTGGGTGTGAATGGGTTTGACTAGGACTGGACATAGTGTATCACTCCAAATGAGTCTTTGGACAAGCAGGAATATGTCTTATTCAGTGTGTGTTAGAGATAGTTGCAATTTACCTTCACAGGAAAGCATTAAGTGTTCAGGCATTTAAATTCTGAAACTGCTTTGGGAGCTGAGTAATCCTGGAAACTTGAATTCGGTCCTATTGAAGTGTTAAAAACTTTAGTAGTGTTTAGAAGGTACCTTCAGCTCTGCAATCCTGATCCCCTGTGCTCCTGTAACTGGAGGGGAGCCTGGAGACGGCCTCAGCAGGCCCCCAGCTCACCAGGGGGCAGTGGGACCTGAGAGATGCAGCCGCTGGACTGGGATCGCACAGCTAGTCAGTGCCAGAGAAAGAAAGAAGGAAGGAAGAACAAATCACCGCCGCCACCACCCCTGACACCCAGACCAAGGAACTGCCCAGAACTGCTTGTTCTGAAGACTAATTCAGAAATTCCCTCAGCCAATGGAGCGCCTTCTCAAAAAAGTGCATTTTCACTAAAATATATGTAAGGCCACAGGAATCATAATGTCAGCCACTTCATAAACAGGCATTGTTATCCTTAAAACCCTCAGACTCCACAAAAGAGCAAAGATGGGTATCTCCTCCTCTTCTGGAGCCCCAGCCTGACGGGATGACAGGACACGGGTGCACACAAAGATTTCCAATGTCCCAAGGCAAGGGTCATGAAGGGGGTTTTTTGTTTGTGTTTTGTTTTTCATGACGTTTTTAATGAGAGGGAGGAGGAGGGTTTGGCTGTCTTTTGTGCATGGAAGAGTGCTCGGGAGAGCAAGAGGTGGGGGAGAGACTGAGAAGGGCTAGAAGTATCCTGGAGGCCTTGTGAGGGAAGCAGATTGAAGATGTCAACAGAAACAACAAAACTAAGCTTCCAGGCATCAAAGGGCATTCATTTGGGGTCTTAGAATTGCAGTTTGTGGAGCAGCAGACTCGGACCAGCCCAAATTGTGTCCTGTCTTGGCATTTCCAGGCAAGGGTTTTTAAAGGAAAAGAAGTTGCTTGTGGTTGGTGGATACTTGGGGTACTTCGGTTGTCCTTCGGTTAGATAGTTAACTGAGTTCATATCTTGTGGGGTTTTATATCTGGAGGTTCTTTGGGTTTTGAGGAACATGTTGCTTGAGGCTTTGCATACTTTGTCGGTTTGTGATCCTCTGGCTGCGATCTGCCTAAGAGTCCCCTCCAGAGTGACCTCCTGCTCCATTTCACATCTCTTAGCCATAGAAACTCTATTTTATTTCTTTTAACAAAGATAACAGGATTTTTCTGGGGTATTATAAGAGCTCCCCCTTCCCTGCCATCTCCTTTCAGACTTGCTATCCCGCACACTTTGCATGGCTGGTATAAAAGGGTCTGTACACTCCCTGGCACTGCTGGGACACCCCAGTGTCAGTGTATTTCATTTCATGATGTCTCCTTAGGGGGGTTGCTTGCTTAGCTGGGGGATGGGGCTGTGACTTTAGGTGAAAAAATATCATCTTCAGTGTATTAACCTCCTGCTGAAATTTATCATTTCCTTCAATTATGAATATACACAACAAACCAGTATTAGCAATTTCTGTGGCTTTGTTACCAAATGAAACTACAGATATTTTCCTACCTGATTTCTGTTTTTGCAGTTGTTACCGATAAACTGAAAAATGGTTTCTGCTCAGCCATGTTGCGAATTTAGGGCCTTTTTTAGCCCTAGATCTTGCTGAATGTGTTACTTGGTTCCTATGAGTGTCACTGAGTTACTAATAGGTCACAAACTTTGTTTTTTGCTGTATATTTTAACTCCTGATTTCTACATAATTATTGTATCCATCCTCTTGCTGATGGCAAGCAGATGTCCACAGATCCCAGGACCTGTGAATACGCTACAGGGCAAAAACACTTTGCAGAAGGGATCAGTAAGTGCCTCGGCACGTCATCCCATGAGCTCTGGAAAGCCAGAGCAGCTCCCTGCTGTGGTGAGCAGGGTGGCAGTGGAGAGCGCCCCCCCGCCCCCTCCCGCAAGCCCTGACAGCGGAGGAGAGGGCACCGGCAGGAAGGCCGGCAGCCTCCCGAAACTGGGACAGGCAGGGAAACTGAGTCTCCTCTAGAGCCCAGTGAGACTCATGCCCGGCCTCTCAGCTCCAGGGCTGTAAGGTAATAAACTGATGTTTCTTAAGCCACCAACTCTGTGTTATTTTCTTATGGCAGCAATAGAGAAGTAAATTTTATTTTAAGCATTTAAAAACATTGCTCTGAGAACTTTGTCAGTCAAAGCTGTTCGTGCCTAGAGGAGATTAAGACCTCGCCTTATGTCGTCCAGCCCCAGCTGGGAGGAAGAAAGTCCAGCCCACCTCTTCTGGGACCCGTAGGAAAGGCTATATATGTTTTTCACAATTATCCAAGTGTTCTAGTAGAATTTTTTGTAGCGCAGTCACAATCGTAGTTCTCATTCAAGTTTGGCTTTCTCCCCCACTTCCTTTCTCAGTGCTGCTTGTTTTTCTGGCTTCCACCATTCCCAAATCTGGATCGTATTCACACATGCACCTCCTTCGCGCAGGAATGACAGGCGAGGGAGAGTGGCCTTAATGTCACTAGTTGACAGTATTACTTTATGAGCTTCCAGATGAACCCAGCAGCTACTAAAATGTCCTTGGAGGGAGCTGTCAGAGGAAAGGAAGACCCTGCAAAGGGATGCCTGCCAGTGGGGAAGTGCTCCCAGCGCCCAGTAGTAGGGTGTCCAGATGACCGGTTTGCTGGAATTCCTGGGATCAACTTCTAGTCCTGATGCAATGTGTTAACACCAAAGCAATTTTAAAAAGAATTTCCCTTTTCCTATCTGTTACATGAAAATAACAGTTTAGTCTCTGGCTAATTAAAATTCGTTGTGAGATTTGGGTTCTGTGAAGTTTCGGAGAAATGTTTTGTACAGTTTTACTGGTGCATTCTTATCTTGTTTTTTAGGAGCCTGCCAGGAAAGAAAAAAATCCTCTTTTGTAATTCTAAAAGAGGAGATGTTTCTCGCAACCACAATCGTAAGCAGCCAAACCTGAAAGTTTCTCAGCAGCAGTGTGGCACCCATGCAGTAAATTCATCATGTCCAGTCTTGTTAGATGTGTGTGTTTGGATCTTAAGAAATAAGAAATTAAACTGCCAGTCCGAACCTTATGAGATTGTTAATTATTGATCAGTTTGCTCTTGAAAATAGAAATGAGACACTTTCATCAGTCTTTTCCAGGACTGGCTCCTTTGGTTAACGAAAGACAACTTGGTTTTACCCAGGTCAGGAATAGCGGTGTGTAATAAAGTGTGATATCTGGACCTTGGACAAAAGTTAATGCCAAAACTAAAATGTTGCCAGCTTTCCACAGTGCACAGTCTAATTCATTTGATTAACACATGAACCTTGATGTGTTTTCAGGAAATCAAAACTCATATTTCTCTTGTTAAGAGGTTGCAGTCATTCTGGCCTCAGATACATGAAGCTGTGTTAAATGATATCTATTTTTACGTGGGAGATGTTCAGAATGTCTTGCAGAGAGTTTTCTAAAAGGTGAAAAATACATAAAAATTTAAATTGTGCTTCATAGTTTTAAATTACTTTTTCACTAAAGCAATTCCATAATCCCTCTGTCTTAACAGCCACCCTCAGCTGAGACCAGTATATTATTGGTGTTTTCTTACAGCTCTCCCTCCATGCCTGTGCTTTATGGTGGTAAATGGTAGCACAGAAAAGAAAACGATTTTTGGTAATACCAATCATTTGCACATAGTAGATACGATTTTTTAAGCTAATCTTACTCTAGAGCATATAATATCATCTTATGCTATTATAAGACATCTGGAGGGGTCCATGTTATCTATCTAAGGCAGCACGGTCTGAAATGCCCCTAGCTTCAGCACGGTGGGCTTTGTTTCTTGCTCGCATGAACATCTCTAAGGGGTGTTGCTGGTGAAAGGGGGGGTTCATCTGCAGATGGTGATGGATGGGTCCAGCCTCCTCCTGCCCTGTGGCTCCACTATCTCTGGAGCCTTCTCTCCATCGACATCTGGCTGGAGGAATGGGAAGGAAGACTCAAGTGGGCCACCTCTTGGCGCCTTCCCCCATTAGCAGTGTCCGTCCATCCACTCAAATCCCACTGGAGAGACCTTGCCACACGCCACTCCTGACTGCAAGGGAAGGTGGGCACAAGGCTATGAGAAAGCCGGTTTGGGTGGGCAAGCTCTGCCGGGGGCAGTTCCTGTGAATCACATCATTTTAGGTTGATTTTAATGGGATGAGGTATAGAGCCTCTCGTCTTGGATAAATAACCTATTTTCAGTGGTAAAAATCCAAACACTTTAAGACTTTAAGGGAAAAAGTGAAAAATCACCAAAAGCTAGAGGTAATCACTGTTGACATTGAAACACAAGTTCCCACTCCACAGGAAATATATTCAATATTACATGCTCATTTGTGGTGTTTACATCATGTCATACTACTACTCACGTAACTGTATCCTGATGGAAATTTAACTATTACACAATTTCTTCATATCAATTCTATCAAATGCAACACTGTAAAAAAACTATACATCAGTTTTAATGGCACATAGTATTCAGTTTTATGTGTGTACTGTAACTTAATCTCTGCCCTTTTTGCGATCATGAACAATTTTTAATAAACATTTGTAAATGTAACCTTTGCTGTTCAGGTGTTTCTTTTTTTTTTCAGCTCAGATTTATATGAGTGGGGTTACTGGATCAGGGAATGTGCACGTTTTATATTTTGAAATGTATTCTCAGGCCATGCTCCAGGAACTGCCAGCCCCACCAATGGCCTATAACAGGAACCATTTCCCGGCACCTGCGTCACAGCACTGAGCACTTGTCCCATAATTCACTCTGTGTGCATTTCTCTCACTGTGGCTGAAGCCGGCTGTTTTCAGTCCTCTTGGTGCCATTTGTCTCTCATCTGATGTGTTTCCTGGTGTTACCCATCGCCAGTTGTCCCTGGAGACTGTTTCATTACACTGATTTGCACAAGCTCTTTGCATAGGCTTATTGATAATTTGGTTCTCATATATATTGCAAATATGTTTCCAGTTTGCATATCATCCTTAGTCATGCTTTTGTATGTGGTATTAAGGAAAAACTTGAATTTAACAAGAGTTAAATTTGATTTTTATTTTCCTTTTTGTTTGCTGTTCTCTGACATGCTTAGAAAGCCTTCCATCATTAGACGTAAAAATACTCATTACAACAGATCTTATAATTCAAGTTTTTAAATAGTAAAACTTGGTTGCTTTCCCAACAACAGAAAAAAATTACACCTCAGTATTGACTCATCACACTGCAACAAACTTCAGTGAAAGGAAGGACTAAGACTAAAAACGAGTTTATTAAACTAGGACCAGGGTGTAGTTCCCCAGCTGCTGAAACAAATAGCCCACAGTGCATTGGCTCATGGGTTGAGGCTAGGAGAAGTCCAACATCAAGGCGTCAGCAAGGCTGTGCTTTCTCCCTGAAGATGGGCTGCCAGCAACTCGTCTGGCTTTCCCACCACTCGCGATGCCCACGGCAGCGTCTCCTTCCTCTCCCGGGACCCGCTGACTTGCAGCTTCTCCTCCCTGTGACTTTCTCTCTAATGTCCTCAGGGATTAAGCCCATCCTGATCGAGGTGGGCCACGCCTTAACGAAATATGACATCTTCAGAAGGTCCCACCTCAGATGGGTTCACACCCACAGTGAACAGCAATTGAGAATGTGTTTCTCCGGGGTGCGTGGAGACTGTCCCCTACCACAGGGACACACCGAGGCCTGGGAAACACATCCAGCTGTTTCCTAAGGTCAGACCTCAAGTTTAACTGATTATTTTCTTGAATGACCATATGTTTAGTTGTGGAATAAAATACAGCTTGTGTGCTATGCTAACGCCTGTTTTGTTTAATAAAGATGATGTTAAAAATGAACCCAGAGACCTTTTTTTTTTATGAAACACAGGTGTATTTGGAATGATGCAAAAAAACAGTCAAGGTATGCATTCCTGTTCATTTATATTTATATTCTCAGGTACATAATTCCTCCTGTGGATTCTTTTAATTATGAGATGCAATTAAATCATATTTTAGAAATAAGCAAACTTTTCCAAAAAATCACGTATTTCAGGGGAAATCTCATTTAAATAGATTTCATATGGCATAATTTCGCTTATTTTAATTCACGGTTCTGAACTCTAATGGATAAAGCAATTAAAATTACTGCAGGGATCCCTGCCTCTCTGAATAGGCTAAATAGAACAGGGACCTCCCCTCACCCTGAAATGCTGCAGGGAGGTGACCACCGCCAGGCAGCCACCGCTCAACTTAGCCCACTGGACCCAGTGGGGTTTGTTCCTCTAAATGGTTACAAAGCACTTGTGGAATAGACCCTCCTCTGTCTCTCTTTTCAGGGCCTGGGGTGAGCAGTGGGTTTCTGTAATGATGTCTATGGATGGTGGCACTGCCTGTGCCAGGCCCCTGGCCCCTGTGTGAGGCACTGTCCAGCTCTGCAAGGTAGGACCATTGCCGCTGACCCCGGGGCGTGGGCACCAAGGAGGCTGGGTGGCCGAGGAAGGACGCGGGGCAGGCTCGGAGCCTGAGCCCTGTGGCTTCCAGGCCAGCCCTGCAATGTGCAGCTCTGAGCCCCGTCACAGGGTGTCCCCGACAGGTCCTGGCCAGGAGGGCGTCCCCGCAAGGGGCTCAGGACCACTTCTCATCCCACCAGGTCCGGTTGGGATTTCCCTGTATTTCCTCCGGCTTAGCTAGGTGGTTATTGGTGGGGTGTGACATGCCTCAGGTGAATTCCTTTTGATAAAAAGATTTTTCTCTGTATACATCTTAAGCATTTTGGGAAATTAAGACAATGTAGGGGGAAAGTATATGCACACTAAGGATTCCCCCATCCTCCCACTGCCCATGGAGAAATCGCGCAGGTGGATCGCCCGCCGTGCACTGAGGTCCCCCCTCTTCCGGGGGCCTGTCTGGGTTGGCTCAGACATTTATTGAGCTAAATAAATGACCATTTACCAGATAAACAGACATTGTCAGACCCCTTGCCACCCCCGTGCAGGCCAGGGCTCGCTCTGTTTCCCGCCTGTTCTGTTGGCTGCTGCTTTCCCAGGTTGCACCCGAGCCCAGCCCGCCTGCAGCGCCGGATACTGCGAGCCTTGAGGCTTCATTCATTGTTCAGCCACAGGCAGGGATCCCGGGCTCCCTTCTGAGTCTCCCCAGCTGCCTGGCCTCTGCTGCCCTGCCCTATCACCCCCTCCCTGCTGGCCACGGCTCATCCAGGTCCTCAGACCCACTCTCACCCACTAATCCAGGCACCACTTCCTGCTGGGATGTCGCCAGATGCCAGCACACTCCCTGGGGCAAAGCTGTACGTCTTCGTACACCCAAGACCCCGATACCGGCCCGTCCACAAGCGTCCAGGGGATGGACCTAAGAGTAGGACCTAGAGTCACACACTCGTTACTCCCACATCCAGTCCTGCTGCATGTGAGCCCCTGCATAGCTCTCTGACTTGTGCACGGAAGGCTCTTCAGCTCCGACCACCGTGACCTGAATCCCAGCTCCACGCCTGTCCTACCTGGACTAGTTGAGACCATCCAGATATTCTCACGTGTCAGAGCCACCTTTTAAATCCCTCAGTCACATTCCTCTTCCCTGGTGTTAAAACCCCCTCCTTGTGGTCCCATTGCCCCCTCTGGATAAAAACCAGCATCTGTCGCATGACCCCGAAATGCAGCATCCTCGGATCCATGCCCACCTCTCCCCTGCCTGCAGCACTTCAGCCATCCCAGGCTCTCCTGCCCCAGGACCTTTGCACATACATAAAGGATCTTCACTCCCAGTTTCAGATTTTAGAGTTCTTTGACAAGTTACTTCAGCACAAATGTTTATTAGTAGTGTGTTTCTTATCCTTTAGATAGGTTATTCAAGTAGTAAAATTTCTACATTTCATTATAAAACTTAAGTGCACAAACAGTATTTTTGTTACTCAAAACCCCACCCTTCACCACTACAAACTGGCACTGATTGTGTCAAGCTCCTAAACAATGCAGGCCTAGAAAGAGACCCAGGGTTCTGCGTCACAGAACAGAGGTCAGCAAACCAATTAACCCATGGGACAAATCTGTCCCATCGCCAGGTTCAGTGGATAACATTTTATCGGAACACAGTCATACTCAGAGTGTTCTCTGTGGCTGCCGTCATGCTGTAGATTGGGCCCTGAGTGGCCGTGACAGACACGGTGTTATCCACAGAGCCTGCAGTGTCCACCTCCTGGCCCTTGCAGAAAGTTTGCTGATTCCTGTCATAAAAGACAAGGCTGCGGTTTCGCCTGGGAAGTTCAATGCCAGGTGCCCTGGTGACCCTGAAAGGCCAGCAGTAAGAATTCTTTACAACACCTGCTTTAATTGCCCTCTGGGCTGGTGGACATGCCGGGAAGAGGCGTCTGCAGAGCACACCAATGATTTGTCGGAAGAGTAACTCGGAACTGTACATTTGAACATTTAAAAATGCCTGTCAGTGTGTGTGTGTGCGTATATTTTTGTAGAGGTTAATGTTATGATGTTAAGCTCTCCTATCAGATTGGGGCAGGGGTAAGTGATAAACGCAGGTGTCCACAGGCACTGGGTGGGGGGGGTCATGTGGGTGGGCCTGGAAGCCTTTCCCGTCACTGGACATTCAAGTTGAAGATACTCAGTGAATGGGGAAAGAGCATTGCACACTTGCAGTGTGCATCTCAGTGAGAACGGAAAGCACAGCAGTGCACTCTTTTTATTCAAGGATGGTAACTTGATATGCACAGAACTGTAGCATCTTAAAAAGAGAAAGTAAAATATGAAGGAATGTCTAAATAAAGTGGGGGGGTGCAAGGGGCCATTTGCCAGGTCACCGTGGCTGGGCTGTGGTGTCCAGGTATCTGGTCACACTCTGGCATCGGCGTGGCTGTGAGGTGTCTCGTGGATGGTCGGCTCTACCGTCAGCTGCCTTCCTGAAGGACACTGACCCCGCAGTGTGGGTGGGCCTTGTCCACTCAGCTGGAGGCTCACAGCCAGAATTATCGTTTCCGGAAGGAGAGGAAACTCTGCCTCAGGACCACTCCCCCTCTGACTTTCCAGCCTCCTGGTCTTCCCTGCAGATTTCAGACTCAATGTCACATCACTGTATTAGTCAGGGTTCTCTAGGGGAACAGAGCCGACAGGAGACACCTGTAAATAGTATGAGATTTTATAGAAGTGTCGCATGCAACTCTGGGCACGCATGAGTCCAAATTCCACTGGGCAGGCCGTGAGCTGGCAGCAACGATGAAAGTCTGCAATGAATTCCCCAGGAGTGGCTGACTGGCTGAAGAAGAGATGAAAGTTCTGTCTTCTGGGCAGGCCACGGTGGCTCAGCAGGTAAGAATGCTTGCCTGCCATACCTGAGGACCCAGGTTCGATTCCCGGTGCCTGCCAATGTTAAAAATAAAAAAAATAAAAATAAATAAATAAAAAACAATAAAGAAAGTTCTGTCTTCTGACTGCTGAAGTCATCACCTTTCTTCTTAAACGTCTTCCATAATTGAATTAAGTACCTCTCGTTCTGGAAGACACTCCCCTTGGCTGACTGCAGATGTGAGCAGCCATAGCTGCAATCTACACGCTGTGCTTTAAGTCCACGAAATGTCCTTGCAGTTACAGGCCATGCTTGCTTGACCAGACAACTGGGCACCATCACTTGGCCAAGTTGACACCTGAGCCCAACCATCACAGGCATCAACTCTCCATCACAGGCATCAACTCTAACTCAACTTTGCAACCTGAGGCTTCAGATGTGCCCTCCCTGCAACTGTGAGCCAATTCCTTAAAATAAATTTCTTAATTCACACACACACACACACACACACACACACACACACACATGCACACATACATATCACTACATCCTGTTGCCTCTTTTCCTCTGGGGAACCCTGACTGGCACAGAGGTATAATTTTTAAAAGGCAGTGGATTCTTTTTCTTTGAAAACGGAGTTAAAGTAATGCTTCTCAAATGCCCCCCTCGTGAATGGACCTCTGCCCAGTGGTCTGGAGGTGAGCTGTCATTCTGAAATCAGAAGTTACATCTCATGTCTCATGCAAACATAATATTCTCCATCATATTCTTTTTTATTGTTATAAAAATGTTTGTCTTAAAATCTCAATAAAAAGCTGTGCCTTTTGGGTTCCAGGGCCTCTGACCACAATCTGGCCATCGGTTAAGAAGCACAAGGTACAGGGCTTTGCCTGCAAGCTCCGTGCCTGTACAGGGAGCCGTCTCTAGGGAATATAGTAATTTAGAAGGGAAGAGAGTGTGTCTGCTTGGACAGTATCCAAACTGTGAGTGATCATGATGATATTTTTCCCTCCAGCCCTATTGAGTTAAAGTGAGTCAGTGTTGAAATAACCCTTTGGGGAAACTGGTAGATATCTGCCGTAAGATCTTTATGGAAGGGATCCGGAGGAAGCCCATGGTGTAATGGAAAGAATGAGGATTTCGTGGTCAATGGATTTGTGGTGTCCTCAGGGAGGTGGACACCTCCTCTCTCCTTCCACAGGGGACAGCAGGGAGAGGGGGAAGAAGGTGCTGTGCAGTGGAGAAGCATCCCAGCCCGACCTCCACCAGTGGTCAAGGTAAACGTCCACAGCAGCAAGCGGCATTGGAGGCGGCGTCTGGTGGGATGTGGGGACAAGAGCTCTGCATTCTCCAGGGCCTTCCTCCGAAGCCCACTGCCTCAAGCTACTCAGGAGAAAAACATCCGGCAAATCCAACTCAGGAACATTCTACAGAATGCCTGACCATCAGGTCATCAGGTCATCAAACACCAAGAAGGTCTGGGAGACTGTCTCAACCAGGAGAAGCCCAAGGAGACGTGACAACTGAAGGTAACGTGGGCGCCTGGCAGGGATCCTGGGATGGAAACCCAGGATGTCAGAAACAAAGACAATCTGAGTAAAGAACAGACTCTATAATGATAATGGATCAATGCTGGCTCATTAATTGTGACAGACATAGCACAGTAAAGGTGAGATGGTAATGACCGGGGAAATTGGTTTAGAGGTCGATGGGCATTTTCTTCACTCTCTTTGTAATTTTTCTGTGAATCTCAAACGATTTTAACAAAATAAGCTTAATTAATATAATGAGCTCATAATTTTCCCTCCCAAACCTTGTTCTTCTCTGATGTGCCCTATTTTTGTCAATGTATCATGGTGGGATAACCAGGATTTTGCTCTTTGTATCAAAATTTATAAGCACACAGATTTTAGTGAATGATGTTTTATTAATTTTGAGATTTAATGTCTGAGTTTAGATCTCTGGGGCAAGAAAAATGAGTTAAAATAGGAAGAATCCAAAGAGCCACTGTTGTAAGGACACATGTCTGGGACCACATCATGAATACAAAATGACCCCTGACGACTCAGAGTCAGAAAACTGTGAACTTCTTTTTCTGTAACTCAACTAAACTGCCTCATAAGAACCAGCCCACCCAGGGACTTCTGCCTTTTCTACTGAAAGAAAAAGCACTTTAATTTTGGAAATGTGAATTTATTCAGGTCTTTTCCAGTTCAAACCCTAGACCCATATTCCCAATTAAATCAGTGTCTTGAATAAATACTGCCCTGCATTTTTCTCCTTCGTATCCTACAGACTGTCTCGGGTAGCCTGTGTGCCCCGTGGCACTAGGAGAGAGGATGTCAGCTCTGCCACCCTCCTCTCCCAGGCGCTGCCGCCGTGGCCTGGATGGACACAGCTGGTTGCTGAGTACCATGAGTGGCCTCATACCACGAGGACCAGCTGGAGCCGCCTTGCTGTCCAGGCTCCATCCTTCTTCCCATAGGGACTTCCTGCGGGGGTCTCTGAATGGTGGCGCTCCGTACACTCCAGCCTCCGCCCCCAGACCTCTGGCCTCTTCCACTTCTTTCACTTCTTCCATATTCCTTGCCAGGAACCTAGGAAGTCCTAGAATCCTCAGCCTCAGATGCAAGACTTGCGAACCAGCAATGGCATCTAAGGCCCACTCACCTAAACCCCTTCTTTAGTCATGGGTAATTCTTTGCCAGGGTGCCATGTGACTCTGACCTTCTCAAAGGCCTTCTTGAAGGAGCCATGCCCAGGAAAGAAGGAGGAAGTCCTCTGGCTTTGAGATGGTCCCAAACCTATCTGGGTTTTCTACCACTCTGAGTGGCCCCAACCCCTCTCTCTCATAACTCATAACTTTTTCTATGAGTTATAGAAAAAGAAGTTCACAGTTTTCTGACTCCGAGTCGTCAGGGGTCATTTTGTATTCATGATGTGGTCCCAGACATGTGTCCTCACAACAGTGGCTCTTTGGACTCTCCACCTGGCTGAGGTGGAGCATGGGCTGGGTCCTCCATTGACTCAACGCCTGGTCTCTCCTCTTCATGTTTAATTGTGCTCGTGGCTCACTTGCTGTGTCTTTCTTGCTTTCATGAGCAGCCTGCCCACCTTGACTCCTCTCCCAGACACAGAAAAGCCTTTGATTTCCTTCTCCTGCCTCACGGGGATGGCTCTTGTATCCCAGCCACCTCCCTTCTCCTATGTGGTTTATATAGAACTTTCATGCTACAGTCCTCTGGAGATGACTCAATATTCAAAGCCTAGCTTTGGAAATTCTTAGAAACACCTTTCATTCGTCATAAAGCAAGGCTCTTACAAACCATAACAACCTTGTTTCAAACTATTATCTCCCCATAGACTTCAAAAATCTCTATTTTGAGCTCAAAGCAGAGTAATGATTCCCCTTGTCCAGCAGCATCTTCCCTGGGCCACACTGGGCACAGGACCCTCGATGGCAGAGGGCTGCCAGGGGCAAATCTCAATTGCCAAAAGCAAAAAGTACCTCAGTGATATTTGGAAAATTACCCTAAAGTAAGTGGTTTTGCTTTGCTTGCTTCAGATTCTGGTGGTGCAGGCCGCAGCTCTGCGTGAAGCCAGCAACCGCCGTAATCACCAAGATTGGTAATGGTGGCACGTCCTTTGACATCTTCCTTTGACCCTCATAGTCGGTCAGCCGACAGGGGTCGGTGATGTTGTCACTGGGATGTTTGTAGCATCTGTTCGCTCTTCCCACTCCCATGAGTCCAGCTCTTACTTTTCACCTGGAGTATTTCTGCAAATTTCTAACTTGTTTCACGGCCTGAAGTCTTGCTACGGAGTGCTCCTGGTGATTTTTTCTGCTCAGGGGCTGGGGTGATATAAACATGAGTTCTAATTTTAGCTCCTCATCTACTAGCTCATGAATTTGAGAACATTTTTAAACCTCTGACTCCTCAGCCTTATAAAGTTGTCATGAGGATTAAACAAGGTGATATACTGAGCACAACTAGCTCCATGCCTAACCCTGAGCAGGTGTCAAAGCAAATGGTAGTTGCTCTTATGATGAGTGTCATCACTCATTCTGCTCCATGGCCTGTGATGTGTCCTGAGGCTTCATGCTTGAGGGAGAACTTGAAGTTAGGGAAGGTTCTAGAAAAGTCTAGCAGTGGGGAAAGTTCATGAACACAGGAAAGCACACAGCTGTCAGTAAGCGACTGGGTGGGAGCTGACAATAGGGAGGGAAAGGGGGCCAGGAAGGAGGTGAAGCGTAGGGCTGACCATTTCTAGGACTAAGAATTTGAATTTTATTTCACAGGCAATGATGAGGTTTTTGCATTATCCTTACAACAATCATGTGTGTGTGATTTCTAAAATAAACAAAAGAGAAGCCTCAAAAGAAAACAGTCTTTTTGGCTCTCTGAGCAGCTCTGTGGAAGTTGCCAAGAACAAACGCCTTCCAAAAGGTGGCAGAGAGGGAGCCAGGAAGAAAGTGGCTGATCCTTTATCTAAGAAACATTGGCATGATATGAAAGGGCCAGCAACGCTCAATATAAGAAAGACTGGGAAAACACTAGTTACCAGGACTCAAGGAACCAAAATTACATCTGATGACCTTAAGGGTGGTGTTTGTGAAGGGAGCCTTGCTGACCTGCAGAATGGTGAAGCTGCATTTAGAAACTTCAAGCTAATCACTGAAGATATGCAGAGAAAAGCTGCCTATCTGACTTCCTGGGCCTAGATCTTACCCACAGCAAAATGTGTCCCATGGTCAAGAAATGGCAGACCATGCCTGAAGCTCATGTTGCTGTCCAAACTAGTGATGGTTATTTGCTTTGTCTGTTTGGTGTTGGTTTTACTAAAAAAATGCAATAATCAGATTTGGAAGACTTCTTTCACTCAGCACCAACAGGTCCACAAAATCCAGAAGAAGATGATGGAAATTGTAACTCAAGAGTCAACTGACTTGAAAGAAGTGGTCAATTAATTGATCCCACTCGACACTGGTAAAGACATAGAAAAGACTCACCAACCTATCCATCCTCTCCATGACACGTCCATCAGGACAGGTGACATGCTGAAAAAGCCTACGTTTGAACTGGTGAAACTCATAAGGCTTCACGGTGAGGGCTGCAGTTCTGCCAAAGCAACTGGAGATGAGGCTGGAGATGAGGCTGGAGATGAACCACCAATTCAAGAATGTGTTTAAACATCAGACTTTTAAAAGTGACAAATAAAAAGTTTTATTTATGAAAGAAAATATAGCAGACACTAATGAGTCTGACTCTTAAAATAAAAAGTGCTTACGTTTTCTGAATATTTCCGTCTGATTTTTTGTGTAAGAGATAAATCCTTATGAATACAGTTGAAGTATCATGTTTTCCCTTCCCCATCAAAAAAGATAGTTAGGTTTTTATGCAGTGTCTTTTAAAGATTTTAACTTTGTTTAACCTATGTTCAGCTTTTCAGTAAGGTCTCTCAACCTCCAAATGCATTTTCTTTTGGTAAATAAAAAGGTCCAGAGAGAGAAACACATTAGGACTGGAGAGAAAGGGGGTAAGGACATGAAAAAATCACTAAGAAATCATGAATTAGGAAACCAAACTCAGGATAAGCTTTGAGGATAAGGTGAGCACACGGGAGGGAGTGCTGCTTAAACAAAATGGCAGTAAATGAACATAACCTATAACTGTCCAATACCCAATAACACGCCCCACCCCTGCCCCTCAAATAGAGGAATAAGCCATGCAATTAGGTATGTAAGAAACTGGACCCTTTTTAGCTTCAGAAGAGAAAGATTCCAAGTTTGCCTTGGGCTGTGGCATGGGGTGAGGCTGAAATGTCATCTACCGGGAGAAAGGGCTCTGTCTGTTCCCTCCTCAGCTGGACAATACCTTCTTGGAGAGTAGGTGTGGCAAACCTAGTTTGACTTTACATTCTGACTGAGGGACCTTTTATATGTGTATTTTTCCCCTTCCTGGCCCGTTAGTGTGAAGATAAATTCTTTAGCATGACTTCAGACAGCTCAAGGATCTAGGGGTTCCCTTATCCTAGGTTCTGTGGCCTCACGGAGGAGATGAGAGCCGGGCAGTTGGGCTGTTCCAGAGGGATGATGTTCAAAGTAGGATCCTTATTAAATCATTCTCCCTCCTATTCTACCTTTTCCAGTCTTTCCTGAAAGACCATTGAGTGTTCTGTAAGACGTTCAGAAGAGGATAAAAAAACAAGCTGCAATGGGTGAGTTAATAAAGAGTAAAAACTCAAGAGAGGGTGGGCAACGGTGGCTCAGTGGCAGAGTTCTTGCCTTAGAGACCCGGGTTCGATTCCTGGAGCCTGCCCATGCCAAAATAAATAATAAAAAAAAAACCCTCTAGAGAACACCCCATGCCCCCATGCCCTTTCCCCCAAGTCCTTCAGGCTCTTAATTTTCCTGCTTGAGTGTGCAAGAAAAATAGGATCTTAACTCCCAGTGGAGGAGGCTTCCTTAAACTGTGATGGTGCCCTGGAAGTGTTGTCATTAATAGTGAGATCGTGGGAGAATGAGTGAGGCATCCCAGCTCATAAAGTTCTCCCAAATGAAACAGCCCTTCTGTGGCTGCAGCTTTCCACTAATAATGAAGACAATTCCCTCATTTTAAAACTCTAGTAAACAGGGCCTTGGAATATATCTGTGCTAAGGAAGGTCAATCCATTTGGTATGAAGAATCCAGTGTGTTTTCTCTTTCCTTTTCTCCCTTCTCTCCTGTGACTGGGGTGGAAGCAGGAGTGAGCTAAGTCTTGTCTTCTTTCCAGGCCTCTCCATGAGGTCCCGGTTTCTCGTGTGGATCGGCAGAGACCAGGCGATGGGAAAGACTGGAAGAGGTCTGAAGGCAGAAAACCCAGGTTCCGTAAGGCCTTCAGTTGCTGTGTCTGCTGTTGGCGGAGGCTTTTTCACTTCCTGTACTTACTCTCTGCTCCTCGCCAGCAGGTTTATCCTGTTCAAAAGAGCCTCAGTTTCTGTCGATGTTCACTTTCTAAATAAACCTAAATTTAGATGAGCACAGAAATAAAATAGTAAAGAAGGGAAAAAAATCTGCTCCTTGAAGAATTAAAAAATCACATTTTGAGGCACATGTGCATCTAAGGGCAGCTCTAATTCACCTGGGTCTTTCCCAAACCAGCTTTTCTAATTTTGCAAAGCCGGTGCATATCTTCATTCTTATCCCCTTTTAAACCTGCCACTATTTTCTCAAAAGAACGAAAGTGTTTAAAAAAAAAAACAACAACAAAGAAAATCCACACTTTTGACCAAAAGAACCTAATCTGCTTGGATTTTAAATGAGCCCCAATTCACTTTGGTATGTCCTCAGGCAGCTGAGGTGCTACAAAGTAGCCATGGGAGTAAGTTTGAGGTGAACTGAGACAGTCATTGACTTGAAAAGGAGAACATCCAGATTTGATTTTTATTCAAGTTCCTGATTTTTTAGGCTCAGCACGGCCCACAAGGGGAAGGAGCTGAGGCTGGCCACCGGTGAAGGCTGAAGAAATTCTTCATACAACAGGGTAAAAATCAGAGACCAAATCCAACCCCTGCGTCTATCCACTATTCTGAGGAGACTTAAAAATATGAAACACATGACAAAAGTAATTGAGTCGCTATAAATTCCACTATATAAGTTGTCCAGTGGGAAAAGCCAATGAGTCCATTAAAAATAAATCACAACAGGCGCCCTTGATGGTGGAAAAGATTACAAAGGATTTGCAAGCTGGCAAGAAAATTACAAGTAAACAAGTTCTGAGAAGAGCAGCTTGGTGGAGGGAGCCTGTCTGTGATAAACAATTTCAGAGGAAAGTGCAGTGATTAGAAAGAGGCCAGCAAAGCAGGTGTAAACGGCCTGAGCTCCAGAACATGGCTTCTCTGTCTCTCCCCTGGCTTCAGTTAAAAGGAAGAGCATTCATTAACCTCCCCAATTCCTGGTGGGAGTTCCCAGGCTCCCCTAGTCAGAACATTTACATGAGTCCCCCCACCTGGTAACAAGGGACTGGATTCTTGGAGGAAACTGCAGGAACTGCAAAGGATCCTTACCATGAGCATGTCCAGCGAGGTGCATAAACCCCGATCTCGAAGGATGCATCCATAAGCTGTCAGGTGAAGCCGGTAAGAGCCCATCCTTCGGGAACTGCAGGCAGGTGAGGAGCCAGCAGGAGCTGATTGTCCCCTCGCAGTCAGGCACTGGGGATTTGAAACCAAAGAAGCCCTGGGCCTTTCCATCCATGACAGCTGAGTGCAGGAGACAGACAGACAAATACGTGGTTTCAGTACAAAGTCACCTGCGCAATCAATAGAAGAAACAGGCTAAAGAGCCCCAAGGAGGGACATCCAAACGTGCTGGGAGGCAAATCTCTTGACCTCCAGGGCCTGGACTTTTCCACTGGATAAATGGAAACAAGGATAACTACAGCACACGGTGCTGGAGAAATCTGGTGGATTATTATTACAGGGGAGGATCCAAACAGCTGAGAATGCCACCCAGCCGTGTTCTCTTACTAATACACCTCTGAAATAAAAAGCCCCCTCTGTGAGCTAAGCACCGCTATCGCCCATCCCGATGAAATGGGCACAATTATTGCTCCCACGTCACGAGTGAGGACACCGAGACCCACCTCGGCAGGGCAAGTGGTACAGGGTCCCACTGAGCTGCCCACCCAGGCACCTGGCTCGGAGCCCAGGAGGTCCCCCTGGCGCTAAGGAAGCTGAGACGTCAGGCCTTCTCCTTTGCACGGACCCCTCCGAGCCTCGGGGCCCCCGAGACTCCACCAGACCATGCGTCTTTCTAAACTTTGCCAGAGTGAGATATTTTAACCCACCGGCTAAGAACACTGTCCCTTTCGGCTCCAACTTCAGATCCTCACGCTTCCCCCTTGCCAGTGGGAGTGTCGTGTGGGTTTTGAAAGCCCTCATGGTGAGTTGAGTGGCCCACAGGTTGGGTTGGGGTTGGGTGAGCTCTGGTTACCAGCCGTGCGGCCACTGCCTCGTCTGGCTTCTCAGCGGTGTGTCTGATGCCTTTGGCATCGGGCCTCACCCTGGTTTGCCTTTCTGGGCCTTGTGTCCACACACTGGCCTTGACCTGGCACGTCGAGGCCCCGCAGACCTGACCCCACTCCCCAGGTCCCATCCTGACCCCTTGTGCCCTGCCCCAGCTCTCCACGCTGGGTTCCCACACTCTTTCCGGGACCCAAATGGCCTCGCCCTGTCACATCTGCACAGGCTCGTTTTAGTTTCTCGTTGAACTGACAAAACGCAGCCGTCAGCCATCAGCCAAGCCAGCGCGAACTCCTCAGGACAGCAGGTCAAACTGGCGAAGCAGCGTGGGCAGTTCAACAAGTATTTAAAATGAGCTGCTAGACAAGGAAACCTGAAATGTCTGAAAATCCTACAGCTTATATATGAAAAGGAAAAACAAAGAAACAAACAAAATTTGAGACTCCCCAGACTTGACAACAAGCCTACAATTTTTATGACACTGCCAATAATGAGTTTTGAAGCTGTAAGTTCAGCTACCAACAGGTAAAGTTTCTTTAACTACAATTATTAACTAAAAACTATAGCAATAAGGATAATTATTGATTGATAATTTTAGTCTCTTCTGATGGTGGAAATAAAAAATTTTCTTTCCATTCTTGCTAAAAAAAAAGTGATATTTAAGAGTTGTTATATGTGGCAAAAAAAAAAAAAAAAAAAAAGTAGTCCCGAGTGTGATAAGAAGTGTAGTTGGCAGTTGATTAATAAACAGTTTTGGATTTCCTGGCATGTGGTATCTGTCCATTGTTTCAAACAGGAATTTGCTGTTATTTCTTTCCTATTCTTAATAAATATTTGTCTTCATGCCTAATTTCTTCTTTTCCTTAATGAGGGTTCCACAAATTGTTTAAGATTCAGGATCCAGAAAACCTGGACTTGTTCCCACTCTGAAGTCCATTCTTTCAGCTGTCCCGATTCTTCCAGATTGCTCTGGAAGAAAGCCCCGCCTCGGCTAGGCGGATGTGGTTTTGTAAGGTTGCAGCTTTGCTGGAATGTTTATCTGCCCCGGGCCAGCGGAGACCCTGGCCCGTCCTGCCTCTTGCACTCTTCCAGCCTCTCCCGCCGTCCTCCCACCTGCAGCTTCCCTGGCCGCTCTGTGAGAGAAAACCCCTCCTGTCCCCACTTGGGGCCCGGCTTCAGTGCAGCCGATTGGAAACAAGCGCCCTTCCTGGGGAAGGCTGTCCTGCAGGCGCAGGGCGCCGTGGGGCCAGGGGTCCCCCCGCGGTCATCAAGGCCCCCCGGTTCTGCCCCGGTCCACGGGCTTCCACCCACGCCCCGCATCCCAGGCGCCCGTCTCCCCGCCCCTGTGGGCCCGGACTGCCCTCTGCAGCCCTGGAGGCCCTTTATCAGCACGCGGAAGCGTCGGTCCAGGACTGGAAGGCCTGGGTACCAGCTGCTGGCTGGGCGCTGGGGAAGCCCCTGCAGGAGAGGGCAGCTGCGGTGGGCATGCGGCTGCAGTGGGCACGCGGCTCTGCCAGGACGAAGCTGGGGGCACAGGCCACTTTCTACCCGAGGGACAGAGCAGGTGATGGGGGAGCGGGGTGTGAGGCGGCTCAATCAGCAGCCCCCAGGGCAGCCCCGCGAACAGTCACTTCTCTCTGTGCTTCCCCAGCCTGCTGAAGACAGAGCCCCACAAGGCTTTTAGAGGTGGCAGGTGGGGGTATTCTCACCGCTCCGGTGGCCACGATGACGTTTCCCTGGTGATTCTCCGCACAGCAGGCTGAGAACTGCTCACCCCGACGCTGGGCTCTCTGGACCCGGGGGCTCCTAAGCATCTCCTGAAACAAAGGCTGGTCTCAGAGTCAGATCCATTTAGTTCGATCGTTTGAGTTAAATACGGTCTCCCCGTGGAGTGACCCTGCCACGCTGTCCCGTTCACAGACGTCCCTGCCACCCCGGGAATGTCCCTCATCTGCGCTGTCCAACGTCCCCTGCAGCTACGGAGCACTCGAAATGGGACCAGGCAACTGAGCAGCTGAAGTTTTGTTGTTGAATTTCATTTTAACTAATTTAAATGTAAACAGTGGTGGGTGGTGACCTCCCCTGGCTGTTGGGAAAGGGATAGAAGGGGCCGGACGCCTGGAGAGGGGAAGCGGGACCTGGGAGAGAGACAAGGAGGGAGACGACATAGAATTAGAATTCCAGGGAGAGCGGATGCATGGCAGACGCAGCTCCGGGAATGCCTGCTACCCTCTGTACCACCCCAAGATCAAGCCAAAGAAGACAGCTTTGGCTGCAGCTGTCCTCTGACCACTGCAGCCCGGCCCTGGCCAAGCCCTCTGGCTCACCCAGGGAGGCAGCCAGGGCCAGTGCAGAGAGGCGGATACCCCGGCCAGGCCACCTGGCACTGGCTGAAGTCGCTCACTTTCTCATTTGGGAAGCCCCAGTGCTAGCACATGAGTGGCCACATGGCATCACACAACTGGTGGGATATTAGATGTGGGTGGAAGCCCTTGGACTGGGACAGAACCATGAGAGCTTGATGACTGTGGGGGAAGGTCTGGCCCCATGGAGACCTGCCCCTGCAGGACAGCCTCCCTTCAGGAGAAAGGGCAAGGGGGCTGCACACATCAGGCGAAAGAAGTGTCCGAGTCCAACCCCATGGATATGCCCCTTTGCCCCCGTCCTCTCTGCAGTCCAGTCCCTGGAGCCACTGCACCCTTCACTGAACAATGAATGTCTTTCATCCCGACAGTTAGCATTGAACATGGCTCCCTTAAGAGTTCACAGACACAGGGGTCCAGACACCCGGCAGAGAATAAGAGGACAGCCAGGGCTTATGGTCACCCTCAAATCACTTTTACTTTCTTAAATCATATTACAGTTGTGCTAGTCAGGGTTCTCGAGAAGCAGGACGAACAGGAGAGATCCGTAAACATGAGATTTATAAAGGTGTCTCATGCAACCATGGGAATGGAAGAGTCCAGAATCTGCAGGGCAGGCTGTGAAGCTGGTGGCTCCAATAAAAGGTCTGGACGAACTCCACAGGAGAGGCTTGCTGGCTGAAGAAGCAGCGAGAATTTCTCTTCTTCCTTAAAAGTCTTTAACTGATTGGATTATCTTATTGTAGGAGACGCTCCTTAGTTGATCACAGATGAAATCAGCCATAGATGCAGTCAACTGACTGATGATTTAATACACCAGCCTTCTGCTTTATCAACCAGCGACAAATATCCTGGCAGCAAAAGTCAGGCCAGTGCTTGCCTGGCCAGACAAGTGGGCCTTATCCCTTGGCCAAATTGACATTAGGATCTAAACATCACAGTGGTGTATTGGTTTGTTAAATGCTGCTGGGATGCAGTATATCAGAAATGGAACCGCTTTTAAAATGGGAATTTATTAAGTTATACAGTTCTAAGACCATAGAAATGCCCAAACTAAGGTATCCAGAGAAAGCTACTTTAACTTAAGAAAAGCCGATGTCTGTCACATTGGAAGGCATATGGCTGGCATTTGCTGGTCCTTATTCCTGGTTCCATTGCTTCCAGCTTCGATGCCAGTGATTTCCTCTCTAAGCATCTGCGGGCTTGCTTAGCATTTCATAGGCAGGCACATGGTGACATCTGCTGTACTCTACATCTCCAAATGTCCATGTCTAGATGTCAGCTCTCTCTATTGGTACTCCAAGCATCTACAAATGTCTGAGTCTCTGTCAGCTCTGAAGCAACGATTTTCCAAGTGTCAGCATCTGAGGTTTCCCCCAAATATTTCCCCTTTTAAAGGACTCTAGTAAACTAATGAAGGCCCACCTCGAATGGGTGGAGTCACTTCTCCATCTAATCAAAAGGTCACATCGCCATGGAGTAATCTAATCAGAAGGTCACACCAAAAACTGAGTGGCCAATCTCCATGGAAACGATCTAATCAAAGGTTTCCATCCCACAATCTTAAATCAGGATTAAAGAAACATAGCTGCCCCTATAAGATTGGATCTGGAAAACAACATGGCTTTTCTGGGGTATATAATGGCTTCAAACCAGCACATATGAGTTAAAAAGTTGGCTAAGAAAAATCTTCATGTCTTCTTTGCAAAACAGTTACAAACAACTTTGCAGATACTCCCCCCACCCCCCTTTTTAATGTCTTGCTTCTCCCCCTGACCCCCATGCTTCTATTTTCCTCCCGGAGCTTGGCCTCTCCATGTTTCCCACCCCACCCCACTCCTCCTCTTTCATGCACCACTTCACCCCATCTGCTTCCCCCTCCTTGGTCTGGTTCTTAGGGTGGGGGGACTCCCTGCCCTCTGACTCTGGTAAGTTTGGCCAATGAAAGGCAGGGACAAGAGTTCAGGGGCTGGGGGGGAGGGAAGAGTACCCTCCAGCCCTGCTTCCTCTTGCCAAGCTCTGGTCTCACAAGGCTGTGGGCTGAAAGGCGGCTTCCCCGTCCCTCCAGGCCTCGGGCAGGGCAGGGTTCCACTGACCTGAGCCGTGGCGATGTATCAGCTCACCTGTGCACATGGTCAGTTCACTGGTTAAAGCCCTTTGCCCCCCTGCTCCCAGCTCTCCTGTCCCCCTGGTGGAGAGCCCTCCCCCGTGCCCCGCCCCCCTCCACCTGTGCTCATGCCCTTGGCCACAGGACGGTTGTCCGCAGCATCCATCCAGGGCACAGCCAGGCTCTTCACAGGCTCAGGATGCACAGGATGGAGGCCCACCTGGGGCCGGCTCAGCCCCTGCCCCACAGCCCCCCCAGGGATGCCGATCCCCTTTGCAGACATGCCACCTGAGACCGGAGAGCCTGGGTATGCATTCTGAATGGAGAGTGAATGAGGTTCAGGAAAAAACCACAAAAACAGACCAAGGGGTAGGAGGGATGGTAAGACCCAGTGGCCCTGTGGCCAACGACAGTGTAAGCATTTACCAGACCGCAGTCTGCCTGGCTGCCCTCCACAGGTCCCACAAGTGGCTGCTGCCACCCCCTGACAGGGCGGCCCTGCCTCTAGAATGTTCCTCCTGACCTCGGCCGTGGTAAGTCCGGTGTGCCCCGGCCAGGGATTGACGGGATGTCTACAGCCCTTGGAAGGAGCAGTTCCCTCCCCTCCCGGCATGTCTCCTCCCGAGGCCAGCCTCCCCGCACCACGATGAGCAAGCAGGATTATTTATGTAATGCCACAGAAAAAACCCTCCAGGAAAATATTACAAAGCTGAACGTGTGCTCAGAAACACAGCCTCAAATGCAAAAGCAAACTGTTTGATTAAATGTATAAATCTTCTGTCATAGTAGGATACCTTAGCCCTTTTCTCTCAATAATTGATTGATGAAGCAGACAATTAATTGTTGTCAAACTCAACCAAGCTTAACTAATGGGAAGATGCAGAACTCAGCCCCCGGCAGCTGAGAACACAGCCTTTTTCAAACACACATGGAACCTATGTAAACACTGAACATATAAACATTCACAAAAAAGTTTTTAAAAATATGAAATTACATACGTGTTAGTTCGATTCAGTTGTCAACTTGGCCAGGTGAGCATACCTAGTCTTGTTGCTGCGGACATATGCCAACGGTACGTGAACCTCATCTGTTGCCAATTACATCTGCAGTCAGCTAGGAGGCGTGTCTGCTGCAATGAGTGACATTTGGCTTAATTGGCTGGTGCTTAAATGAGAGAACACAATGTAGCACAGCCTAAGCAGCTCGGCATTCCTCATCTCAGCACTTGCAGCTCAGCCCAGGCCTTTGGAGATGGAGAAAGAAGTCACCCTGGGGAAAGTTGTTGGAGCCCAAGGGCCTGGAGAGAAGACCAGCAGAGACCATCCTGTGCCTTCCACGTAAGAAAGAGCCTCAGTGGAAAGTTAGCTGCCTTTCTTCTGAAGAACCAACAAAATAAATCCCCTTTTATTAAAAGCCAATCCGTCTCTGGTGTGTTGCATTCCAGCAGCTAGCAAACTAGAAAAACATATATATATATGCACATATATACCATATTTTTGAAGTTTAAAAGCTTCTTTCAACAATTGTGTTTCTGAGTTTTTAGAAACTATTTAGAACAGAGTGAGGATCAGATGAGAACCAGGTGAGAATCTATTGAAACTTTCAAAGAAAAAGGTAAAGTCTAAAATACTCATGTGAGAAGAAAAGTTGAAAATAATGAGTAACCAACAACTTGTAGTTAGAAAAAAAAACTTACAACGAAAGGTAGAAGAAAGAAAATATTGACAAGAGCAAAGAAATGTAATAGAAACAAAGTGTAACATACAGGTTCAACAAAACCAAAAGCTATCTACTCTAATCAACATAACTCTTGATTAACCTCCGATTGAGCAATCAAGAATAAACAATAGAAAAGGTACGCTGTAGTTATAATAGAATTTTAAAATAATAGTAGACTTCATGAATAACTTTATGTTAGCAAATTTGAACATGTAAAGTGAACAGCTTCGTAGAAAACTATTATTTGTTCATTTTAATTAAGAAAATTTAATTAGTATTTGTAAACATGTCCATAATTTAGAAAGGTAAAAGGGAAAAAAAAGTTCCGGAAAAATGCCAGGCTATAATGATTTCTTTGGCAAATTCTATCTTTTCTTCAGGCAATGCATAATACATATCTGAAGAGAATTGTTCCAGAGGATAAAAATGTGCTGAAATTCCCCAACTTATTATATCAAGTTAGGTAGATTAGGAAAAAGGTAGAGTGAAGCACTCCAAATTTCTCATGGGAGTATAAAGAAAAAGGATAACCGTGGTGAAAGTATTCTAAAGTTCTCATGTTATGGGAATGGTGGAGAATTAGGGAAACAGAGAACTAGGGAAAGCATCTTGAAGGGTAAACTATAAAGTTCTCTGGGAACATGGTTGTGTCATTTGTGACTGATTAGGGAAGCAAAGAAAGGAATTTAACTATGGATGAAATGTAAAATCCCAGTAGAGATGCCAAAACAAGAGAGTGAAAAATAAGGTGGATAAAAATGTGATCCACCTACAAAAGTAATAAACACACCAGAGATGAAATAAGAACCTAAAGTAAGTAATAAATCTGACGTAAGAGGTAAGGAATAAATCAAGGCTATGTGTCATCGCACCAAATGTGAATGGCCTGCATTCTCCTATTAAAGAAGAGTCTGTCAGGGTGCATTCTACAAGGTGTCCCAAAACTTGAGAAAATAGGAAAAACGTAGTGTTCAAGCAGTAAGTTAGTTATAATTTCAATAGTAAAATCAATACATGTATTTTTTTAAATCTCCAGACACATCTTCAAGTGAAGTACCTCTAAATTTAAAGCAATGGCTCCAATTGTTTTTAGTAGCTCCAATTTTAAATACTATATCAACTGCCCCAATATCTGGAAACACAAGAAAAATAGTGCATTTATTACACCTTTTTCAGATTAAAAATCAAGACAGTGGTAAAATATAAAATGAATAATTTTGTAAGAACCTATGCAAAGTACAAGGGTAGAGAAAAAATTCTCTAGGCCAATATTGGAAGCCCAGAATTGTGTACAACTTCAAAATTAAGTTTCTATGTGGCAAAAAAATGTCAGAAATATGGTCAGGAAGTAATGATGATGATGGGAAAATATTTGCAATGTAGATTTCAAAGGATTACTATCTATGCTATACAAGGAGCTATTAAAAATGGCCAAGAAAATGACAGAAAACACAAAAGAATACCCTCTAGCATAGTCTAGGAGTAAATAAATCATAGAGGAGCTAATCTAAATAAGCAAGAAACATTTGAAAGAAATGTTCATTTGAAAAAAAATGCTAAAACTAAATTTATGGAGCGATATCACTTTGTACTCATCATGCTGGTAAAATTTAACAAGAACTGTTACATATTTTGTTGGCAAGAATGAGAGGAAAGATTACTTTCATATGTTTCCAGTGGAAATGCAATGTGTTACAACCTTTTGGAAAGCAATCTGGCAAGATCTACTGAAATTAAAATCCTTTGACCTAGCCATCCCTTACTTTGGACTCTCTCCCAATGAAATAAAAAATATTAACAGCAAATGTTAATACCTTTTAATATGGAAGTGGGTGAACAAATTATAAAACACTTGTCTACCCTTATTCATCCATTAAAAAATTGCTAGAGGCCTCTTACCTCCCACCCCTCTTTTCTTGTTAGTGTGCCCACATGTTCTCTCAGATGCTTTCTTAATAAACTTTCTACCTGCCTACTCTCTATGCTGTGCTGTGCCCTTGAATTCTTTCTTGCAGCACAGCCAAGAACCTAGGGAAGCGAAATCTGACAATATATTTTGGTGAGCCAGCCAGAAGAACTTCTCTCTGACTGTCTGGAATGGTAAGTCATGGCAATTCACTGGGAGGCTTGGCTGCATGCTTTTGCTTTTTTCTTGGCTCATGGTTATCTTCTCCTATGTCTTCATGCAACTTGGTGTCTCTAAGAATCTAGGGGCTGTGATCAGGCTCCCCCAGGACATAAACTGGGTCTACTCTGAGTCCTTTGGCTCCCTCCTTGGAGATTACAGGAGCCCATCTCCATGCCGTGCAGATCCAAGGAGACTCAGGATAGTGGGTGAAACCACCCTTGAGAGCTAACTGGGGGCTTCACCCCATGTCAAGCAGGAGTCCAAGGGAAGCCAAATCAATTCCCCTGTCTTTTTTCCTCTCTCTCTCTCCTCAGTTCTCTGAAACTTCCTTATACTCTATCCTTTCCTCCCCTCTGGGAACCACCTCTTGATACGATTTCCTTGCCCCTCAACCCTTTCTCCTGCTAAATCTGTTCCTCTTTTCACCTCCTCCACAGAGGTCCTCTCCCTTTTCTCCATGAGAATCTCCCTCTTTCTCTTCTATCTGACCTTCAATGTCTTTTGAGACAGCCCATCTTTTATAACACAGAATTCTGGGCTAAGGATTCTGGAACCCAACAACGTGTTGACTTTGACATTCTAGGGAGTCACCTCTGTTTAGGCCCATGGGAATTGGGTACTTTCTAATGCGAGTGTCTTCCCTTCAGGTCTTGATTGTTTAGTCTCCATTGAGAACCATTGCAGCCACATATAAAGCTTCTCTTCTAGAGCATGCTTCCCTTTTAATCCTCAGGAAACAGGGAACATAGAGGACAAAGGTATTCCCGGGAGTGTATCCTAGACTTCTCGGAGGTGGGATGAGCCCCCCACCTTGGGAGCATAGGTCTAGACATCTCCTGGGGAGGAATGTCTCACAGATGCCTGGTGACTTGTTCCATGGATGCCTGGTGAGTTTATTCTCCGTGTTCCCAAGAGATTGGGCCAGTGGAGAAGGAAACACCAAGCTCTGATGTGCATTGGAAAGCCACGCAAATCACACTGGCACTAGTAGGACTCCTTTATATCCTTTTCCAAAGAAAATGGGAAAGGCCAACAGTCAATATAAGCTAAAAGATGGGGAAGCATAGCCCTCCACTGGGACTTGGTTACAATATCATCCCCCAGTCTGTAAAAGACAGGGGACGTGGTCAGAAATTCCCTATGCTGAGGTGTTTATAGTTCTCTATCAAGACAGGGAACTGAAAAGGACTTGTCGTGTGGGTGATGTCATATCTCAAGCACCATTAGAAAAAAGATTTTAATAATCGGCTTTTAAAAACTTCTTTGCTAAAAGGCATGAGAAAATGAACCACCAAGCCAGTTAACTATAATAAACTAAAGGAGATCACTCAGGAGAGAGAGGAAAACCCAGCCCTGTTCCAGGGGAAGTTAGTAGAAACCCTTAAAAAAAAAAAAAGAGGTTTACTAATGTAATCTGGGATTCTTGGGAAGGTCAAATTTTGTTGGGCACTCATTTTATCAGCCAGTCTGCCCCTGACATTCAGAGAAAGCTGCAAAGCTCTCCATGGGCCCATAGACTCCAAGTAATGACTTTTTGGGCCATCTTTAACAATTAGGACAAGGCAGAGGAGGAAGAGAAGGAGGAGAGGGCAAAGAGAGGTAAGCGAAAGACCAGAATTGATATGGAAAGTTATGGAAGGTTTAAGAAAATGAATTGTTTGTAGTCATTGCTGCCTACAAGTCCTAGATGGATACAGAAAGTTGTGGAAGGGTTAATAAAATGAATTTTCCTTGTAGTCTTTGCTGATGACAAGCCCTGAATAGATATGGAAAGTTGCAGAAAGTTTGAGAAATTGAATTTTGTAGTCACTGCTGACTACAAGCCACAGATGGATGTGGAAAACTGTGGAGAGTTTGAGAAAGTAAGTTTTGTTTGTAGTCGCTGCTGACTACAAGAAGTTATAGAAAGTTTATATAAATGAATTGTGTCTGTCATAGTCAATGCTTCTCTGTTAAACTGCTCTTAATGAAAGCTTATAAAAATATGTTTTTCTTAACCATTTAAGTATTGTCTAGTAAACAAAGATTTTATATCATATCAGAAAAATATCCTGGTTGGTGTTGACCTCATTATTTCAAAAGACAACTAACTCTTCCTACTCTTAAAGATAAATTTTAAGAAAAAGAACAAAATATTTGTTCTTTCACCTTGTAAAATTAAGGTGCTAAAATAGCTTAACATAATACTTAAAGGAGTGTTTGGGAAGAATTACAATAATTAAAATTAGATTTTCTGTCCTTCTGTTAAGCTAAATTTACATATGTGAAATGTCATTCATATATTTAAAAATTGTATAAAATTCCTAAAAATTTAACAATGTTCTCACTATCCATGTTATACTCTAATACTTACTGATCTGTACGTTAGAAAAAGTTACAGATCATAGAAACAACCTAATTCAGCTTTATTTGACACAGAACCTAGAATAAAGGATAAAATCCTAATCAGAAAATAAAGAAGTATTTTAAAATTTGCAAATTCCCTAAAGGACGACAAAAAATTTAGGACTATTCTTAAGCAATAGAGGCTACCTATTTAATAAGCTAAGCCTTCAATCTTGAGGCTTGCCCTTGGAAAACTTATCTCTGTAATGGTAAAGCTAAGCTCACTTATAGTTAATGCCTAAGAGTCACCCCCAGAGAATCTCTTTTGTGCTCAGATGTACTCTCTGTCACTAAGACAAATTCTGCAAATAAACTACTACCTTTTCCCGTATGTGGGACATGGCTTCCAGGGATTTAAGTCTCCCTAGAAATGTGAGACGTGACTTCCAAAACTGAGTTTGGTTCTGGAATTATAAAATTAGTTAACCAAAAAGAGAAATAAAACTACTTTGGCTAAGAAGTTTCAAACGAAGTCAAGAAGTCATTCTTAAAGTTTTTTTCTATGCAAATTTCAGCGAGATATTGCAAACTGCAACAGTATACCAAGCCCCACCCAACAGTGTTCCTAAAAACTCTAAGAATATCCTGCTCTGCTTCTGTTCAGACCATGTGTGCAATTGCTCACCCAGTTTGCTTCTTCCAGGTTAGAAGCCTTTCACAGCAAACTTCTCACCACAGGCTATGCTCCTACCCCCCACGCTCAACCAGCTGTCCTCAGTTGCACAGCCAGAGACTTCTGTGCTCCCACAAGGAGGACGTGTGTCCCACTGTCAGCTTTGAGCAGCTACATCAGCCCAAATTCCTTTAAGATTGAAGGCACTAGAAATCTCTGATGGAGAAATGAGGTAGGGTTAGAATTAGGGTGGTGGCTTGGCTGAGCAAGGGGCAAATTCCCAGAAGTGTCAGGCCTCAAGGAGAAAGATATCTCTGAGCACTGCAGCAGTAAACAGCACCTGGAGGCCAACGGACCCCACCTGAGTGAGTCATCGGTGGGGAAGGATGGAGCCAACTGACCCACCCAAATGTACTATCTGCCACCTTGGAGAGAAGGGAGGGGAGGAAAGCACTGCCCTGGAGAGAAGGGCGAAGAGAGCACGGCCCTGGAGAGAGGATAGAAGAAAGGGCCCTGAACAAGGAAGGGGGAGGGGGTAAGTAAAGCTAATCTATAAAAGATTGTGGCACAGTGCTGGGGCCTGTCGCCCCTCACCCCTCTTTGCTTATGAGAGTGCCTGCATGTTCTCACACATGCACTCGTAATAAACTTTCTACCTGTTTACTCTAAAAAAATGCTAGACTGGTTTACTTGGAGGTATTTTCATTAGATATCTATGAACAGAAAAAAAACAAGACCCAAAAGTATATATAATACGATCTGATTTTTTGTAAGACAATTACTTTCATTTATATAAAAACTTTATTTATTTATTAATTTATTTATGTTGTTATAAAGAAAGGTCAGTTTCTTATCTCACTCTTCTATTCCCATGTTCTAGCGGAAATGGGAAATTGATGTACGACAGATCAGTAGGGAATCAATAAATGTTTACTAAACAGTGCTGGGACAATTGCTAATGGGAGAAAAAGATGAAATTAGACTTGTTATGCACATTAAATAGAATTAAAAGTTCTGAAAAAATTCAAGACCAAAATTTAAAAGAATAAAAATTAAAAGTCTCAGCATGAACAGAGGCTGGATTGTTATAATGTTTGAGAAAAGATTTTTAAAAAATTCACAATCTGCAAAAGAAAAATATTAGTAAAACTGGTTTAAATTAAAACTTCTATACACAAAGAGACAATTAACAGAGTGGGGGGAAATAGGCCACTGACTGGGAGAAAATATTGAAACTTCAAATATCAGTCAGATATAAAGGCTGTTAAAAATTAATACAGAAAGATAATCCAACAGAAAAATATGCAAATGATTGATATTAGTTAAAGCAGGGCTGCCTACTAGCTTCTCTAATAATAAACCCCCAAATTGCATTGGATTAACACAAAAGCTAATTTCCCATTCATGTCACAGTCCTCAGGGGACGGTCCTGGTCACCGGTCAGCTTTCCTTTCCATGGTGATTCCAGTCCCAGACCCCTTCCACCTTGTAGCTGTTTGTTTCCTAGGGCTTTGAGTTCTTCTCATCCAGATAGAAGGGAGAAGAGTGGAGAAGCCACACTCACTTCCTACCCACCATTGGCCCAGTGTGTAATTTCTGGTCATATTCCATTGGTAAGACCAAAATGGCCCCATGTATATGCAAGCGCTTCCTGGAAACATAATCTCTGACTGGTATTACTTAGCAGCAGCTCTGCAAAATCAAAGGTGAGCATTTTACTTGACAGCAGGTCTCTCTGTCACAGATCATGAACTGGCAAGTAAAAGAAGGAACCGGAAGGTCTATATAGAAATGAAAAGATGCTCAACATCAGTGCTTATCAGGGGAATTACAGGTTTTTAAAATGAGTCACCATACAACACCAAATACCGCATGCAGAATTTTATACTAAATATAGTCAAGATTTTTAAAATTAAAATAAAAAGATTTGTGGGGGAAAAAGAGTTTTCAAGGATGTGGGAAACAATTTTAAACCATTTTCTTGTCAGTTTAACTGGAAGAACCCTTCTGGAAAGTAGTATCGTAATTGCCATGTAAAAACAAATTGCCCAAAGCCTATGGTCTAGAAATTCCACGTTGAGTTAGCCAGCCTAGAGGACCTCTGCCCTAGGAGACCATGCTGGGCTGTATGCTGGTAGTATCGTGTGTGATGTCCAAAATGTGGGTAAAATTCAGTGGGAAAATGGATATATAAACAGTGACTTTTTCATTCAATATAATTTACGCTGCACTTAAGTTAAATGGTTTATGCATGTGTCAATATGGATGACTAGGAAATATCAAGTTGCCAAAGAATACACTTACTATAGCACCATTTTTTTGACATTTGAAAACACAAAGAATAACAATGCACACGCTTTGGAGACACGCAGGTACACCAAATGTATGAAAACATTCAGGGACGCAGAACACACAACCTCAGTATGTGTGGCTTCAAGCAAGTGTTCTGGGAAAGGGAAAGATGAAATACTAGTTGTGCAATCTGAAACAAATAGGGCAAAATGTTAAGTTTAAGGTCAGTATTAAATACATAATACTGGTATATTATTTTATGTGCTCTTCTCTGAAATGTATCATAATTTAAATTTATTTCTTGCTACTAAAATAGCAGGTTTGTTATCAATCTGGGGCAGACTTTTGGAAAGAGTTTGCAGGAAAAATTCTTGCAGTCCAAAGTCAGATCATAAAACATCAGATATCTTTAGACAGTTTTATAAGTAATTGCAAGTATACACTAATCTACCAAATGATTAGATAATTTCAATAGTTACACTAATCTACCAAAACATGTCTATACTTAAAGGTTCATATGCAAGAAATCTCAGATCAATGCCATAGAAAATATTGAAAAAAATCCGATCTTTTGAAAAACAAGACCATGAATAAAAATAAACTATTAGACCATGAATAAAATTCACCATATTGACAAAATTGTTTGTATTGGTGCCTGCGTTTTCATCTCTCTATATATTTGAAAAACAAAATATTTATAGTTTTAGCATAAATATGAGGTAGCTGTTTTTTTCTTACAGGTGAATATTTACATGGTTATCAAGAGGACTTAGGCAAAAGTGAAGTCTGAGTTCAGGTTTATCTTACTTCTGATTCTTACTATTAAATTCTATGCCATATTCTCTTTCTCTTTTACTTGGGCAGGCACCAGGAATCGAACCTGGGTGCTCGGGCACAGCAGGCAAGTGTTCTTACCTGCTGAGCCACCGTGGCCCGCCTGATGCCATATTCTCTTAATTCTCATATCTGTCACACAAAGAAGGAATAGATTAGAAAATCATTGGAAATGCACATCACAATTCTTGGTGGTGAGTGATTGTCTTGTTGCCTCTGCTGATTTATAGTGTCTGTCTGTCCATGCCCTTAGCCCTAACAGAAGAGTGTGACATGGGATCTTTTCAATCTAATTTTTTGCTCTTAAACAAGAAAGATGAGAACATGTTCAAAGGCATCAGTTTATTATTAAAAATGTGTGCTTACTCTATTTGTGTGTGACGTTCCAAAGTCCATTTCCTTGTTGAAAAAAAGTGTAATTGCTTTTTAAAAAAGAATTATTATATGTTGGACAGAAAACCCTGGTCTATGGGACTAAATATAAAGCGATGTTCTCTCCTGTTCAATTGCCAGTCCCCCCGCCCCCCCCCGATGTGACTCAGGCATGAGATTTCATCTTGAAAGCAGTTTCCTGTTTGTCCACGAAGGGCATCTATCAATACGTACAGTCAGTGGAGAAATTTAGATTTAGTACAAAATTGTGATCAAAACAACCGACAGAGCAGTCAGCGGACCGTTATGAAAAACTGAAGATAAACAGCACTTCGCCTCACACCTGAAAATCACCAAATCTAAAAAGAGAGCACACTCAGCACCTCCTATAATACATTCATAGTTGCACAAAAATCGAATATGGCAAACTCTGCAAAATTCCAGCAAAACTAATTTAATGCTTCTTAATTACAACACTTCTCAAAGCCTTTATTTTGTTAATCTGATTCACGATTCTTCTAGAGAGGGGGTCAGTAGACCCAGTGACGTGACTCCCCTCCGCCGTTTGTTTCGGACCCTCTTACTGGATGAATTTCCCAGGGGTTTATGAGAATGCTAGACAGCTATGTCTTTCAGGGCCATCTTCTTTTTATTCAGACATGCTTGTTTTGTGTTTGGTTCCTGCTGTGCAGTAGGTACCAGGGTGGAGGCTGAAGGTCTGGAGATGCTCAAAGTCCAGTTGGAGCAGCAGGTGTGCAGGCCAATGGCCATCTAACAGGCTCAGCTCAGCTGACTTGGGGTTAGAGAAGACACTGGAAGCCGAGAAGGAGGAAGGCACTCTTGCCTTAGCGCACTGGAGAATAGAGCATCTCAACCCCGGGCAGTCGGGGAGAAATTAAGACACAGTGCCAGGTGGGGAGTTTACCTGGCGCGTCCCTGGGAGATATCTTGATTCTTTGACCTTTTTTTTTTTAACTCTCAGCAGTGACTCTAGGTCTAGACAGAGTTGACATTCAAATATTTGTTGACTTAATTACTGGATGAACGTTTGTTGAATTAATCACTGGCTGACCGTCTGCCTGCCCCCGCCAGGAGCACGCCCTGCACAGGCCCCTCTGGAGCCGCCACTGGTTCTGTTCTCACGCTCACTCCTGACCCCGGGGCGCAGCCCCCCAAGCTCGGGGCCCTCACCCAGATTTGAGGCTCTCTTTCCTGAACCACTTGAAGGTGATTTCTATTAGCTGGTCTGGAGGCTTATTTGCTTCCTTATCTGTTGCTCAAAGCCAGACTTCCTCTACGGTCCTAAGAAACAGCATGCCTGGTGAGCTAATTCTCACCAGCGTGCTCATGGGCGGTTTCAGTTTGGGGCTTCTGAGAAGCAGGTGCCAAAGTGGGGGAGAGTTGCTGGGGGGCTGCCTATGAAGGGTAAAGGGGTGGGGGGTGAGGGCCGAGGGCAATGGGGCAGGGGGGGAGCCTCAGACCCCGCAGGGGGATGCCCGTGAGGAGGGGGCCCCAGCCCCAAGCAGCTCAGCCCCCCCCCCCCCACTGCAGAATAGTGTTACAAAATGTAAATTAATTCCAGTATTTCCAATTCAAATTCCGAAGACAGGCGTTTCCTTGTCTTCCAGCGTCTTTCAGCTCTGTCTCTTCTCCAACGCAGGAGCCCAGGGTTAGCACTGGGCAGCTCCTCGCTGGCTTTAAGAACAGCTCCGGGGTAAAATGGCCATTTCTCCACCAATAATGGAGTTGGCACAAGAACCAGGCCCACAAAAAATGTGCGAATCCCTGTGCTGTGGAGTCCTGAGAGCTGGGGCTCCGTGCAGTCCCGCCCCCACTTTATTCTCTCCTCAGTTCCTGTCTGTGAAGCCCCAGGCCCTGCGCCCCTGCAGGGCTCGCTGCTGACCCTCCTCAAACCAGGGCCGCAAGAGGCAATCAGAGCCTTTCAACGGCAGCAGGGGCAAGCGCTGGGCAGGGCGGGGCGCCTGGAGAGGCCTGGGGGAAAGAGAGGTTAATTATCAGGCGATGCACCGGTGGCTCAGTGGCAGAATTCTCACCTGCTGTGCTGGAGACCCGGGTTCGATTCCTGGAGCCTGCCCACACCAAAGAAGAGTTAACTATCTTCATATTACCTAATATGATAACATCCAAGCTCCCAGAGCTGGTAGTAGCTGGATGTGTCTGCAGCTTCAAAATGAAGCTGTTCCTATTGTTCCTGCGAACCTTAAGTCTGCTCTCCTGAGCACAAACTCTCACCGTCTGAGTAACAAGAATCCCCAAGGAAGAGATTCTCCATTTACAGAAGGTAGGGACAAAACTGGAAAACCTCTCAATTTAACCACTTGAAAATTTACAACTGCCAGACTTATCTTTAAGGAACCCAAGGCCTCTTCCTCCTTCTTAACTGATGGATGCAATATGGACATTCCTCATGATTCCTGAAAGCACAGGCCGGGAGCTGCCACCTCTTGCAGCACCTTCCAGGGAACTGCCGGCTCTAGACACACCTGCTCCGGGCCAGGAAAGACCATTCTCGGGGCTTCAGCCGCCTGGACGACCGAGGTGGCCAATGTCCCCTGGCACACAGGTAACCCACCCCAGGTGCCAGAGCTACTCTAAAGTACGGTGAATGGAGCACACCTGAGAGGACAGACCCTTTCTCCATCCTTTCCTTACCTCTCCGTTGCGGGCCGTGCTTCCTGGATGACTTGTCACCCTGTCCATCAGCAAGTGGCCCAGGCTGCCCTGCTGGCCCACCTGGGCTGGGGCGGGGAGCTCACTGTGGGCCACCTGGTGGGGGAAGCTCACTGTGGTCACCTGGGGTGGTAGGTCACTGTGGTCTGGCCCCCCTCCCCTCACACACCTCATGCAGAAAGGTCTGAAAATCACCAAGGATGGACAGAGAGCATTCCCAGCATGCGCACTCCTGAGGTTCACTCTTTTATACTAGCTATAAGGGCTCCTAACTTTTATCTTCTTTGAAGGTAGATCAAATCACCACTTCCATGATGTAAAAATCATCCGGCTCATGGACATGCGTGTGTGCGTGCATGTGTGTGTGCATGTGTGCGTGCATGGGCATGTGCTTATGTGCACGCCTGGGGTGGTGGGACGAGGAGTGGGTGGGAGCAGAGGGGAAGGCTGGGGAGGGGGAGGGGGGCACAGAAGGGAAGGACAGACAGGGAGCAGTTGTCAGAGAAGAGAGAGAGAGGGAGGGAGCGCACACGTCGTTACTGGAACACAAGTGCCGACTTCACACTCGCGAGAGAATCCCACAATCATCTATTTGGCACCTCCTGGTCCAGGCGGTGGGTACCCAGGACTGAGGTTACCTTCCAGCAACAGCCCTGCTGCAGAACGTGAGGGCTGAGCCGCGCCCGGGGGACAGGCATCAACTTTCATTTCCCATCTCAAGAGACGTCGTTCAGAACCCAGTAACGTGCAACTATCTTAATTCCAGGACGGTGGCTTCCTTAAATGCCTGTGACATCACAAATGGCTTGGTGAGACAGTCTCAGAGCAGTCAGGACCCTCCCCCTTTAGCAGGAGTTTTGTGACGTCTCTGCTCTCGGGGATGGCTTTCCCATCACCCACTGTCCCTTGCCCCCAGAGCAGGCCCGGCCTCTCCGAGGGGGTCCCCCGAGGCTTTGCCTCCTGTGAGGCTGTGAGATGGACACCCCAGGAGACCACTCCCTCGTCCCCACCCGCTGTTCCTTCCCGGGGTGCAGTGGAGTAGTGGAGCGTCCGGCTTCCAGTGTGGCCTCCATCCCCGGCCAGGCGCGGCTTCAGCCTGGGTCTTGTGCCTGTGCAGTGGCAGGGCAGTGGTGGCTCCCCTCAGGCCAGGGTGCTGCAGGGTGCAGCAGCAGCCTCCGGGACCCGGCAGCCCTGGGCACGGTCATTGCCAAGCCCGCTCGCTCTGATGAAAACAACAAAAACAAAGCAGCTTCCCACTTCTCTGTCTTAAAGTTCACGACTTCCTGGTAGCTGGTCTTCCCTCATTTGGAGATCATTTCCTCGTAAGAAACAGCCCTGGAGGCCTGGCACTCTCTCCTCTCAGCCATAAAACAGGCGTCTTTGGGAAGCGATGATCAGCTCCATCTCCGTGTCCCATGCTGAATGTTTAAATCCTCTCTTTTTCGCCAAATGCACAAAAGCTCATACCACATATGTCGGTCAAATAATACACTTGGCATCTCTAAGAGATGTATGTCTGTGAGAAACCTGGCTCTCTCCCAAATGCCTGGCATACAATGACTCCATGTTTAATCAGGAAACTGCTCTGGGCTACTTTTTAACCAGCCAGATCCTTCTTTTCTGACTATTTTGGTGATCTTGAGTGGATCTGTATTCACTTATGTCTAATTGAGAGATTTTTAGCGACACATTCCATAGTCCAGCCTTTCTCGGGTGGAGTCTGAGCCCAGGAACTGCTATTTCCATGTAACACACAGAGAACTCCTTGGGGGAGCAAGCTGGGAGTGGTCAAAAAGCCTGGCGCAGGGGTGGCTGGATCAAGGGGCAGCCGGCACCTCCTCTCTCAGACAAGCCAGGCCCTGGGGGGCTTCTGGGGCCGTGACTGCTAGACAATCCTGGCCCAACCTCCCCTCTCTTTAGGTGGCAGGGCTGAGTCCTGGAGGTGAGACTGAACAGGCATTTTATCAGTCATCCTTGAGTTCCCAGGAGTTTAGTAGGTCCTCTGGAGGCCACAAAGGAAAAGAAGGCAGGATCCCAGCTTTGGGGTTTATAGCCCCCACGGCACTGATGAAATCATTTATCCCTAGCCAGGCTTGCAGCAGCACTTAACTCAAAAAAGCCCCTGACTTTTAGATGCTGAGGTGTGCCCTGAGACTGGAGCAGGCAGCCCTGGCATGTGAAGTCGGGAGGTGAATCTTCTCACTGCTTCCTGCTGGCGTCTGCCACGCCCCAGGCCACAGCGTACCTTTGACTATAAATACCTGTGTTCTCACCGTCTTCACATGTACTACTATCCAACCGTCCTTCAATGCAGACCCACCTCCCTTCTCCTCCATGACCCTCCCCTCCATCCCACACGTGGATTTTGTTTTTCTCAGAGCTCCATGTTCACGCTGGTGAACCAGACATTTTGTCACCTACTCCTCTGTTACCTGCTCTTGTCGTTGTTGCTCGTTGCTTCACGGGCTGGGGCTGTTCCCCCAACCGGACAGTCATGTTCATCCAGTGTAGGTGCAGAGCTAGCTGCTTCAGACTTCACAGAGGAGTGAGACGGGACCACCTCCAGGGTTTCAGCTGGTGCGAAGATGAGAATCGGCACAGTGTGAAGTACAACACGGGGGAGAAAGGGCCATAAGACACAAAGTGCATGAGGGCTCGGGAGGGAAATCATGGAGCGCTTCCTGGAGAAGGGGGCACCGGGCAATAGGCAATGGCAGAAGCTGGGGAAAGACCCAGCTTCTGAGGTCTGGAAGTGGGCTTCCAGTCAGCCAGGTGGTCATAGATGGGAGTGGAGAGGTACATGGTAGCCTCAACTTTTTGGCCAGCGCCGGGTGCTTTTCTGGGACCTCGGCAACTAAAGACTGGATCTCACAGAAAGAAGGGAATTGGGAAAGAGCTGCGTTGGAGTGAGAGGGCACTGTGGGCCTGTTCTCTATTAAAGCCAATCAAACGCGCATATGCGCCCACCTGCTGTAGCCCAGGAGTCCATGGCATGGCCTAATGTCCTACTTCAGAAGCCCAGGGGCCTCCAGGAGCCAGGCCCCCCAGGGTCACTCCCCAGCCGGCTCTCCACACCCCTAAAGAGGCTCTGGCTTCTGTTGCTCCGAGGGGCTCAGGCCTGCACTTTGTTTGGAGCCTGGGACACAGAGGAAGCCGGAGCTCTGGTTTCTTCCTTCGACTCAGCAAAACGGAAGGTAACCAAGCACAGAAAACAGGCATGTAAATCCAGAGTCTCTGCATCCAGGCAGAGCTATATACACTCTGGTCATCATTCTTATTTTTAAAAGCAAGGATGCTTATTCTGCTTCCATCAGTCTTTGATTTCACTCATTGACAAACTTGGCTGGTAACATGGCAAGTTTTCTTCTATCACCGTTGGTTGTCGTTGCTTCCACCTTGTGCCAAACCATTAACGATTCTTCTCTGAGGCATAATAAATGGATTTTGTTTCTGCTGTGAACTAGGGTAGAAGCTCGGTGGCTTGCAGGAGGAGTCACATTTCTTCTTTTAAACCTTTGGAAACATGCACAGTGCTTTCCACATAGACCTTTCCAGCTTGCTCTGCTCCACTGCCAATGCTGCATTGTAGGAACCATCTACCAGTTTCTCGTTTTTCGTGCACAATGAGTTTTAAACCACATGTTTTGGCCAAAATCCCTACGTCAGGGAGGTGGTGGAAGTAGGGTACCCATTTGATTTATTAATTGGCCATGAAGCACAGACATTTAAATGCCTGCAGAGAAATGAGTGTTGCAATGAGGTCCGGGTGACCCGGTAATAAAGTTTCCTAGAAGTAAAATAAAATGAAATCAAAAGATACTCCAGAGAGACCATATTTAGGGGAGTTTGGAAATATGTCTGTTAGCTTCGAGCACAGACGCAGCAAGCAAAGAATTCTCAGCATCTATCAGAAGAAGACATTTTGAGGAGGAATTCCATAATGACCTGGCAATGACGAGCTCTCAGATCTCTACGTAGCAGGGGCCCATGGTTTACACGTCAAGTGCCGGGGAGACGCTTCTCTTCGGCCTTATGTTCCCTCCAGACAGAACCCAGGGGAAAGCGTTCCTGGCCTTGTTCCCCTTGTCCTCTTAAGCAGTATTGATTCTGTCATGGGGTTTGTGGCACAAAAATAAGGAGCCGCTGTCTTATGGCCTTTATGTGGATGGCACCCAAAAAGATTTTATTATTTTCTATAACTTGAACATAGCTATGGATTCTGGGCCACATAATGTCCACAGGGAGACCCGGCTCCCCAGGCTGAGAGGGGTTTTCTCCTCAAAAGTGCCTTTCCTCCTAGGTGAATTATTGCACTGCTGTTGAGGGAATCGTTCACTTGGTTCCTTACAAGTTCAGCTGCAAGCGTCCCTGGAAGCAGGGAGCTGTGGGCCCAGGGTTCTGGCACTGGTTTACAGCTTTCTCAAGTTTGCAGTTGGCTGCAGATTTCATGGGGGCTGACGAGAGAACCGAGAGCCCGCGAGAGGCACGTGCCGGCGGGGAGGAGCAGCTGGCGAGGACGCAGGGCCTGCGGGGGCTTGCGGGGAGGGTGGCAGGAGGGCCCCCCAGCTCTCAGGCCCAGCTCGATGCCTCTCCCCTGCCCACGCCCGCTCCTCGGCACCCTGCACGGTCCTGGGAAAGCCCCACCTCCAGGTGGCCGTGAGGGGATGGAGACTGACGAGTGGGTCAGCCCCTCCTCGCGGGCATGGATCTTATACGTAGGTTTGCTTAAACTGGGGGCAAGTTATTTTGTCCATCATTTCATCCTGGAGCGAGAGGAGGCGGTGGCAGGAGTGTCTTCATAGGTGACACAGCGTCCCTGGACTACGGCGCTGGGCGCCTGGTGGGGGGGGGCCCGTCACTGCGGGAGTCATTTCATGTTATAAATGACTCACTGGTCCTTTTCTAGAAAACACTGCCTGCGTTCCCTTCCCTCCCTCCTTTCGTAATCCCACCCTCCTGTCTGTTCATCCAGGTGGAAACCCTAGGACCCTTTTATTCCCTCTTGTCCCAGTATCCGCCATCCCTCAGTTCTGGGCTGGCCATGCTCAAATCGTTCATTTTCACTGAAAATATTTAATATGGGTCTCCCTGCCTGGACGAGGACAGCAGACACGTAAATGTTTTTAATATATCTCCCCCCCCCCATCCCATTTTCTACACAGCCAGAGGACTTTCTTAAAGTATGGTTTCATATACTTCACTACCTGACTCAGACTGCCTGGTGGCAGCGGAGGACGCAATCCAAATTCGGTCATTGCCCTTATTTTCCTCCTTATGTCACACGTCCGGCCATCTCGGGAAAGGACAAAGTCTGAGCTTCCCCCAAACACGCCTGGGCTCTTGGAGTTCTGGCTTCTGCTCACTCCTCAGCTGGGCGGCAGTCCCTGGAATGTGCTGGTGGGTCCGGGCCCCGGGGTCTGTTTGCAGCGATTTGTGGGTGAAGAAGGAAACCCACATGGAGGGGACCATAAGCCGGCCGCCTCCTCTCTCCTCCTCGTTGTTCGAAAACTTTCCTGACTTTCCTCTCCCACCCCAAATGCTTCCCTCTTTCACAAGGGCATCCCTCACCTCACCAGCCAAGAAAATGACCCTCGCGTTTGTATTTTTATAACCCTTTGCATATTTTTGATATCTCATCATGATCAAATGTGTCTGACTTTATGACTTCATGTGCTTTTCAAAAATTCCACCCTACTAGGTTGTAAGCTGGAATACACAGAAATATGTTGTGTTTCCCTTCTTATATTTTGCTATATGTGTCCTGTTGTATTTCACTCTGTTTTAGCTTGCTAAAGCTGCTGAAATGTGGACACCATGAAATGGGTTGGCCTTTAGAAATGGAGTTTATTTGTTGACAAACTTACCATTCTGAGGCCGTGAAAATGTCCAAATCTAGGTATCTTCAGGACGATGCTTTCTTCCTGCTGCCGGATCTGTCTGACTCCTCTGTCAGATGGCAAGTCACACGGCAACGTCCCCTGGCCGCTCCCTTCTCTTCTGGGTTTCCTTTCTTCCAGCTTCTGGCTTCTGTGTCTTTCTCTCTGTCTCTTTCTCTGAACTCCCTATTCCTACAAAGGACTCCAGTAAAAAGATTAAGACTCACCTGGGGCCCCAGCTGAAATAACCTAATCAAAATGCCCCACCCACAATAGGTCCACACCTAGAAGAGTGGATGAGTTTTAGGAACATGATCTTCTGGGGTCCATGAAGCCTGCAAGCCATCACACACTGGCTCTCATGATGTTAAGGAATTTTGTGACTATGCTTACGAATAGTGTTGGTTTGTATATATATATATATTTGTCTTATAATGTCTTTTTGTTTGTTTTATATCAGGGTAATACTGGGCTAATGAAGTGAATTGGGAAGGGTTCCTTCTCTATGTCCTGAAAGAATTGGTGTAGGATTGATATAATTTCTCCTTTAATATTTGGTAGAATTTACCAACAAAGTCTTCTGGGCCTACAATTTTCTAGGTAAAGAGGATTTGTATTATGAATTCGATTTTTAAATTGATACATAGCTATTCAAATTTTCTGTTTCTTTTTGAGTTAGAATTTGATCGTTTCTTTTAGGGAGTTTGGCCATTTAATCTAGTATCTTTTAAGGAATTTATCCATTTAATCTAAGTAATGAATTTACTGGCATAAGATACTTTCATCATATTTCTTTATTATCCTTTTTATCTATAGAATCCTCTCTTTCATTCCTGATGTTGATAATTTGTGGGTTTTCTTTTTTGTCTTGATCAGACTAACTAGATTTTCTTTTCTTCCTTTTTTTTTTTTTTTTTTTAGCATGGGCAGCCACCAGGGATCGAACCCAGGTTTCCAGCATGGCAGGTGAGAATTCTGCCACTGAGCCACCATCACACCGCCCCAGATTAGCTAAATTCTCATCAATTTTTTTAAACTTTTCAAAAAGCAACCTCCTTGTTTCACTATTTTCTATTGTTTTACTGTTACCTATTCGTTAATTTCCACTCAGCTTTGTTTCATTCATTCTACTTAGATAGGGTCGAAACCTAGCTTCTTTTTATAACTTCTAGTTTGAAGCTTATATCATTGACTTTAGAGTTCTCTTCCTTTCTAGTATAAGCACTCAGGCTACAGATTTCCCTATCCCTGCTTCAGTTTCACTCCACAGATTTGGATATATCATGTGTTCATAAGCATTTATCTTAAAATACTTTCTAATTTTCCTTTTAATTTCTTCTTTGACCACAAGTTATTTACAAGTATATTGTTTAATTTCTGAATATCTGGAGAATTTCCCAGATTTGTTTCTGTTTTGAATTCCAGTTTAATTTTGTTATTCTTAAAACATATTTTCTATAATTTCAATCTTTATAAATCTTTTGAGAATTGTTATATGCCCTACATAACATAATCTTAATAAATTTATTTTTCTTGTGATAAATTTATTTATCTTAATAAATATTTCCTGTGTGTTTGAAAAAAACTGTTTATCATATTGTGTGATAAGTTCTTCAAATGTCAGTTAGATCAGTTTAGTTGGTGGTGGTATTCTTAGGTTTTTTCTGTTCTTCCTTATTTTCTTTCACTTTTTTCTATCAAATACTGAGAGGATAACATTCAAATCTGCTTTACTTTTAAATTGATCTATTTCTTCCTTCAGTTCTGCCAATTTTTGGAACCATGTTTCTAGGTGCATATGCATTACTAAGTATTGCATCTTTTTGCTGTAATGAATCTTTTAACTTTATGAGATTTTCATTTTGTCTATAGCAATAATCCTTGGATACAAGTCTATTTTGTCTTGTTTTAATATAATGTAATGCTTTCTATTCTAATAACGTGCTGTTTATAGACACACCATCATCTATCTTTTTGCTTTCAACTACTTGTGTCTTAGTAATTAAAGTATGTCCCTTTTAGACATAATCTGAAAATCGCTGCATTTTATTTTGTATATTTATCAATTCACATTTAATATAATTATTTATATTGTGGATATGTCTGCCACTTTGTTGTTTTTTAAAAAAAATATTTGTTTCATCTCTGTTGTGTTGCTCTATTTCTTCTTTACTGCTCTCTTTTGTGTTAAGCGAATGTTTTACAGTAAATCACTATACATCCTGCATTGCTCTTTTGACATATGTTTTCTTTTTTCATTTTATTAGTAGCTGCTCTAGGGAGTATAACATATAACTTTAACTTGTCACAATCTCCTTAAAATTAGTATTGGATTACTTTCAGTTAAATATGGTAACTATCCAATAGTACAGTTCTGTGTACTTCTTCCTTCTTTGTGCTATTTTCATCTATATACATTGCAGTTCCAACAGTATTGTGGAATAATTTTTGCTTTCAAAATGCAAATATTTTTAAAGAGGTCAAGAGAAAAGAACATATATATTATACATAATTCACTGTTCATACATCTCATCATATTACATATTTAAATTTTCTGGTGCTCTTCATTCTTCCTGAATATCTGAGTTACCTTCTGGTGTGATTTCCCTTCATCGTGAGGAAATTTCTATAGCATTTTAAACAGTGCAGTTCTGCTAGCATTAAATTCCCACAATTATTTTAATCTGAATATGGCTTTACCCAAATTTTTCAAGGGTACATTCTCTGAATATGGAGTTTTTGAATACGCCATTCCAATATCTTCTAGTCTCTGCCATTTTTTGATTAAAGGTTGAAGTTTCTCATCATTATCTCTCTCTTTGCCGTATGTAATTTTTCTCTTGCTGCTTTCAAATTTTGCTTATTTGGGGGTTTCATCAGCTTGAATCCAATGTTTCTGGTGTAATTTTCTCTGTTTAATCTAATTTGGATTTCACTGAACTTATCAACAAATTTAGGAACTTTTCGTCTATTATTTCCTCAAAAATTTTTTCTGCCCTCTTCTTTTAGTCCTCTCCTTTTGGGCTCTAATTACATGTGTGATGCCCCAGTAACTATTGTCCCCAAATTTTGTTCATATATTTGAATCTTTTCTTGTTTTTGAGATGTGACAGTTGTATTGATCTATCTTTAAGCACGCTATTTTTTCTCTTCTGCATGTCAAATCTGCAGTTGAATCTATCTAGTCAATTTTCATTTTAGTCATTGTACATCGCTTCTCTAGAATTTCAGGTTTCTTTAATAATTTCCATTTCTCTGATGGTATCTCTATCTATTTACTAATTTATATCATGTTCTTTAATTATTTGGTCACATCTCCTTTGGTGTTTGAGTGTATTTATAGTGTGATTTTGCAGGTTTTATCTGCTCAGTCCAACCCTTGGTACCACTTCAAATTAGTTTCTATTGACAGGTTTTTTTTTTCATGGGTTTAGGTCACATATTCCCAAGTTTTTGTATAATAAATATTGAAAATTAGACACCATAACAACTCTGGAAACTGCTTTGTTCTTCCGAGGATTGCTTGGTTTTGTTCTCATAGTTTGTAACTTGTTTGGTCTCAAATGGTAAAATATGTTTCTCCTCAGTGTATGGCAGCTGAGGTCTCTGATCAAAATATAGGTTTTTAGTTGTTGTTTCTTTAGCCAGCACTTGCATGGTCTAAGTTTTAACCACAGATTTGGAAGATTTTCTACTGGAGCTCATCCTTGTTGTGGTTCTCTTGCTCTCTGGGCTTCTCCCAGTAAATTCTCCATTGTGTGGACAGCCTTGAGTTCTGCCCTCTGACCCCTCAAGCCAGTAGATCTTCCCCTGTCTCCTGGGCTGTGTGTGAGTTGGGTAACACACTCTGCCAAAGCATAACAAACGCGAACCTCTCACTGAGGCAGTTCTGAGTTCAGGAGTCAAGCCCCCATGTGTCTGCCTCTTTCCTGGGCTCTGTGGGATCTCCCAAATGCATCTCTGATTTAATGGACATCCATGGACTTGGCAGAGTTTTCTTGCTTCCAAAATTTTGCCTTAATGTTTCCAAATGCTAAGATGTTTTATACTTCATCATCTGCCCTCAAAATTTGGTAAAGCTGCAGCTCTCTGCCTCCCTAAGTGGAGGCATTGGGGAGCATCCCAGACAAGAAACATACAAACTCACAGTTCTTAAAAGACACAGACTTTTGACAGCATATTCTACTCAAGTTTCTGCTTGGCTTTGGTCATTTTCCAATGTCTTCAAATAGGTTTTAAAAATATTTGTCCAGTGTTTTAATTGTTTTCAGTGGGAAGAATTGCCAAACCACTCCTGTGGTATTAGTGCAGGCTTGCAGAAGAGATACCATATTTTATTTATACTTGCTTTCTGAGAAGAGCTACTATTTAGGTGCTTTGGTTTGTTAATGCTGCTGGAATGCAATATACCAGAAATGGGTTGGCTTTTATAAAGGGTATTTATTAAGTTATAAGTTTAAAGCTCTAAGGCCATAAAAATGCTCAAAATAAGGTATCCGGAGAAAGAGACCTTGACTCAAGAAAAGACAGTGAGTCCAGAACACCTCTTTCAGCTGGGAAGGCATGGGGCTAGTATCTGCTGGGGTCTTTGGCTTCTGGTTTCAAACAGCTTCCCCAGCAGTGTTTTCTTTCTGCATCTTCAAACATATGAATCTCATGCTGGTGCTGAGCTCTCTCCAAAATGTTTCCTTTTTAAAGGACTCCAGTAAACGAATCAAGGCTCACCTTGAATGGACAGTCACATCTCTATCTAGTCAAAGGGACTCACCCACAATTGTGTGTGTCACATCTCCATGGAAACAATCCAATCAAAGTGTTTACACCCTACAATACTGAATTGGGATTAAAAGAAACATGGCTGCCTCCGCAAGATTGGATCAGGAAAAAGACATGGCTTTTCTGGGGTATGTAATAGCTTCAAACTGGCACAACAGCATAATGTATCTATCTATATCTATAAATTCATATATATTAAGTGCTTAATATACATTTTCTAAGTGCATAAATGCATGCTTTTTGTTAAAAATCTTTCAGTTTGAGTTTTTTACCATAGAGAAAAGCACAAAACAGATGAACCATTTTACTGGCTATTGGCAATAACAGAGCAGATTAATATAATTTTTTAAAGTAAAACATTCATATGATAATCTTACACAGAGTTACTTAGGGAAAGTAAGTCTCCCTATTCACCTTAAACCCTCCCCAGAAACAGTTGTTTTGTGAATCTATCCAGAACTAGTCTAAATTTTCACAAACAAGACTGTAATGGATACCATTTATATATATATATATCTTGTGTACATGAAAAAGCAGATATCTAGGATAATGATCAGATGTAAAATTTCAGTGTTTAATGGTATACACATTTAAAATGTTAGTAAATATTGTCAAACTGCCCTCCAACAAGTTGTATCAACATATACTGTTTGCAAATATGTATGCATGCCTATTGGTAAATATAGTGAATTCTAGAGTTTTTCATGAGCTCTTGGTTGATTATATCCTTATCAACCATTTTCTTGCATTATTTCTTGATAAATACTGTATTTGATATTTTAACTGAATGAGGGCAGTGTTTCCTACTTAATTAAGTAGTTATCTAAGAATAATGTAGCTGAGAGGCTGGGAAGTGAACTGGGAATCAAATAAATAAATAAAAAACAATTTGAATTTAGGTTTGTTGCTGATGGAAAGCCCCTAGTATATAATTTGCTATATGGGAAGGAATTTGCTCAGAGTTAGTAAGAAGTAAGGGAGAAAATTCCCATGACAAAAGTGTACATATATGTGTGTGTGCTTGTCTTGATTCTGTTTGATAGATTGACAGTTGGAGGACTATAAACACTGGAAGTTTCTCCCCCATGCCAATAGACTGTTTACAGTGAAGATTGAACAGCCTTACATTCCCTCATTGAGCCCTGCCTCCAGAACCTGATGTCAAATGGGCTTCATGGATACTTCACAGACCATCTGGTCTACCCCATCTAGTTCCAAATGATAAGGTTATTGGTTTTGACTTTGGAAGTATCTACTGACATTGAAGAACTCTGTGTTCTCCCAACTCTGCCTCAGGACTTTTCTTGGTGTTCTTTTTCATAGTAATGCCATTTCACCATGCTGGGACTCATTTATCTAGTATGGTTCAATATTATGTGTTTCCTAATATCATTTGTGATGGTTAATTTCATGTGTCAACTTGGCTAAGTCATGGTGTCCAATTTTTCAGTCCAGCAAGCACTGACCTGATCGTTACTGTGAAGGTCTTTCACAAAAGATGGATTTGCATGTATAGTCAGATGATTGCATCTATGACTGATTGCATCTGTGGCTGTTTGTATCTACAATCAACAAAGGAGATGGCTTTCAGCAATGAGGGGAGCATCCTCACCCAAACAGATGGAGATCTTAAAGTCAGAACTGGGCATTTCAGCAGTCAAAAAGAAGATCCTGCCTCTTTCTCAAGCAGCCAGCTTCCCTTGGGGACTATGGGCTTGTCAGATTTCAGAATCACCTTTATCAGAGTTTCCAGTTTCCGAACTGCCCTACAGAATCCGGACACAATGGTCACATGAAACTAATCCTTACAGTAAATATCTTGAAATGTGTGTGTGTGTGAGAGAGAGTATGAGTGTATCCTGTCAGTTCTGTTTCTCCTTTAAGAGATGGTAGCCATTTCAAGTATGCTTGAAGAATAAATCTTGCCATTGCAGACTGTGGCTCTGTATTGTGTTAACTATGCTGACATGATGAAAAAATCTGAAAACTTCTCAATGTCCAACGTAGGATAGAAAAACAGCTCTCTGATGCTTTACTGGAATCTGTTCTGACCTAAAGCAATGGCCTCAGTCCTGATTACAAGAGTGAAAGTTGGCTGAGTCTGAGTTGGGCTGGGAAAGCAAAATCTGTGATTCAGATCCACTTGGGGAAATTGAAAAATGATCATGCTTTCATGAACCTAGATTACACTAATTCTGGCAAAGATTTTCACTTAAATCAAGGACCAAACATAACATTAGAAATGTATTGGCTAATTGTGCAACTCCATAAATCATGAGTGGTATTTGGCATTTAAAGATTAGCTACATTAAATTTAACATACTTACATGTGGATGCTGATAAAACAAAATGGAAAATCAATTTGTGGTATGAATAACAATTTATTTGATGCCTGTTTATAAAATTCATGACTATGGTATAGAAGTTTTTTTTTTTTTAAATCATGGGTATGGTTGAATATCCTTTAAAAAAAAGCCCTTTTAATAAAATTCATTTTAAAAAATATTTTATTGGTTGAATCCATTTAGATTCTAGACACAGTTGCCCACGCCCAAATGCACCAGCATTTTCCATGTCAAAATATATTTTTCTTCCTGAAATCACCTAATGATTAAAAGCTTTCTGCGTGAGAATAAAGGGAAGATTGTTTTCACTTCCCTCAAAGAGTAATGATATTTTATAGCTTCAAAAGCAGTTTTCAACTCTAGCTTTCATCGCGGGCACCTCCTTCTCATCTTCAATTTTATTGTCCCTTTTTGAACATAATTATTCATCCCGTGTCATATGAAATACACTACAAAGCAAAAGTGTATATTAGAAATAAAATTTTGCTTGCTGTTCAAACTGAAGAAGTTCACTTTTCTCCTCTGTCAATTACCAGGTAGCATTGTAATCATTCCAATCATTTTTTTTTGTTTTGCTCATATTTAATGCTAGCTAATGGAGACATGAAAAAGGGGGAGGGAGTTGAATTTGCTCTATCTCCCTCCAGTTTGTATATCTTTGGGTTCTCCAAGAAAGAAGCAGCAAAATTTCAACGATATGCATTACATTGTGAAATACTGCAATTATTCCCCACATCCACAATTCTCCAACTGTTTTCAGAGCTGGCCATAGAAAACTTGATTCTATTCGGAAATCATAAATTAATAATAATAGCTCCTATAATTTTACAAACGTTATCTCTAGGAATAATCACAACTAGAGAAGTGCGACATGATTGTCATTTACAGATGTGGAACTGGGCTCAGCATGTCCAGTCTTTGCCCCACCCACCTCCCGAATATGTGTGTGGGGCCCAGTGTCCACCTCTACTTCTTGTGTCCCAAGTTCCCTGCGCAGTCTCCTGGATCAGCGCTTAGGCCCTCCAGGTCTCCGACTCTTCTACCCCGAGGGAAAGTTCCACAAGTGGCTCTACGTTATGCACCACTGCCAACAAATTTGCTCATTCCTTTTCCAAACTGTGTCCCTCCCTGATCTCAGTCATGTCTTATCTTCAATCATATTTCTTGCCTGGGATCAAGCTTTCCTCTGTTCCCAGTTTTTCTGACTCCACCAGATAATTCTAACTCACAATGAAATTAGCCTCTCTAAGACCAGGGGAGAGAAGTTGTGAGTCAAAGTGTCGTTAGAGAAAGGAAGTCCAAACACTGTCCAAACACTGGCAGTATTTTATGTCAATTGTCATATCACATGAGTAATCAATGAGCCAGCAGGAAGCCGAACAGGCATAAACTTTTAGAAAGCAAAACAAAACAAAACATGTTCAGAGGTTTACATGTCAGAGTTCACAACATATCTTTGATTGACAAACTTTTAATACAAAGTTTCATGAGATCAAACCTATCCTTTGAAAAGTGTGGCTTTTTAAATCTGAAGTCAACTTTTTCCTTCCCAAATTCCACAGAGCTCTCTCTGCACTCACAGATCTGTTAAAGTTTTGCTCTAAACACTGATATATGGATTTTGTCAACTTTCCCATGCTGGAAGGGCCACATATTCTTTTTGCTGTTTATTAGCATTGCTAAGAGGACGAGCAGGTTGCTGGTTTTGGATTTTTGTTTATTTTGCATTTTCCCGCATAAAGATGCCATACAATTGGGTCATGTTCTAGTTTGCTAGCTGCCAGAATGTGAGATACCAGAAACAGAATGGCTTCTAAAAAGGGGAATTTAATAAGTTGCTGGTTTACAGTTCTAAGATGGAGAAAATGTTCCAATTAAAACAAGTCTATAGAAATGTCCAATGTAAGGCATCCAGGGAAAGATACCTTGGTTCAACAAGGCCAATGACATTCAGCGTTTCTCTCTCAGCTGGAAGGGCACATGGCAAAGTCTGCTAGCTTTCTCTTCTGGCTTCTTGTTTCATGAAGCTCTTGAGGAGGTGTCTTCCTTCTTCATCTCCAAAAGTCGCTGGCTGATGGACTCTGTGCTTCGTGGTTCTACAGCATTCTCTGCTCTCTCAGAATCTCCAAAGGTCACTGGCTGGTGGACTCTGTGGTTCTCTTGGCCTTGTGGCTCTGCTGTGGCTTTCCCGTCATCCTCAAAAGGCATTCTCTTAAAAAAAAAGTCTCCTCTTCTATAGGATCCCAGTAAACTAATCAAGACCCACCTGGAATGGGCAGAGACTCACCTCACCTAATCAAGTTTAATAACCACTCTTGATTGAGTCACATCTCCATGGAGATAATCTAATTAAAGTTTCCAACCTAAAGTTCCAACCTACTAAATAGGGATTAGAAGAAAGAGTTTCTCCTGCAAGATTGATGAGGATTAGGACATGGCTTTTCTAGGGTACATAAATCCTTTCAAAGTGGCACAGGTCATTTCTGAACCAATTATTGCAATAAAATGTGATAGGAAGCTGTGGATAATCCCTCAAAATTAGCATAAAAATGCTGGCTTCCACTACTGCCATTTCATCTGTAGGACCAAGCAGATAAACGGGGACAAGGTTAATATGTGTAGTTGTGCTAAAGAATGTGAGACTAACCCCACGAATGTCTAAAAAAAATTGAACATAGTTAAAAGCTATGCCGTGGGGAGGATATAATTTGTCTCAGTATGAAATTCAATTAGCTTCAAGAGATTACAGATTTCATATATTTCAAGACATAAACCCTACCTTAGGTTTTTAAGAATAGCCTTTAAAAAACCAAGAACGAATATGCTAAACGCCAACATTTCTAACAATTGATCATACTCCAAGTACTCAATCTTAGAAGCTAGTCTTCGGTTCTTAAAGGACCACTGCTATCATTTAACCCAGTAGGTAGGGCACTTATTTTCCATGTCCATGTCTATCTCCAAACAAACTCCACTTCAGTGAGACTTGGAGATCCCTGTCACTCGGAAGATCCATGTAGGAACCTGGAAAGCTGATGGAAGAGAGAGGAATGACTTAGCGGAGGGATTTCAAACCCAAATCTTCGCGTAGAGGGTGACCAACGATTCGCCAGCAGAATGACCCTTACCGAGAAAGGTAAGGAGTGTGTCAGAAATTGGACACACAAAACTCCCTGCAGTCAGAGGTGCAGCAGGCGCCTGCTTGAGGATTTATAGAAGGAGCAACAAGCCTCCAATTCCCACCCCCAACCCCTGCAATTAAGCAACCACCCTTCTCCACTTGGCAGGAAATGGAGGGTAATCCCTGGAGAGACTAAATCTAAGAGGCTCTGGATTCCAGCCTCCAGGGCCAGAGGTGGGGAGGGTGCCTGAAAACAGGGACCCCGAAGAGCCTGCATTTATGGTGGAGAGCCCTCCAGCCCATAATCTCCCGCTCCAGGTCCTGGAAGCCCAAACCTAGGGTTACTAGAAACCTTAAGAGAAAAATGTACTCACGCTGTTAATGTTTGCTATTCATAGCAGAGTAAATAAATACTTGGTGGAATTTCTGCGTGGTGCTCAGCCCAATAAGAACCTGAGAAAGTCTAGCCCAGCACAGGGAAATTCTCTTAATGAATGAAGGGTTTTAGGAAGACCCGAACCACTCTGGGCTTTGGCATCCTAAAAGGGCCGCTGGCTTTGTTCTCAGGTGCAGGTAACTGTGGAATTGTGATGGTGAGGTGGGAAGGACTCCCCACTCCATGCTATTTTCCGAGGTCACTTCTAACATCCTATTTTATAGGCATGCAGCACTTCCCAACAAGGCAGGGGACAAGTGGCCACTGGTTAACAGCCGCTGAGTAAAACCTGCACCTGGCTTGGCCAGTGTTTGGTGCCTCTTATGCTTCTGGTGCATTCACTCTTTCATATAAAATTCCAACCTTTCTGTGGCCTTATCTCCGTCAGGACCCACTTTCCCTTGTCTTCCATCCTTCTAATCAACCCTCTGCAGACACTGTTGAGAGATGACAGGATGCGACCATTAAAGAAAATGCCTCTGGATTCACCCTCATCTTCTCTTGCTCCCAAAGGCATCACTCCTGTAATCATCCCCAACCCACCCTCCCATCATCAGCTTCTTTCTTGAATCATTTCTACCTACCTACAAACATGCATTTACATCTCCACTCTGCACACTCCTCTCCAAGAACAGTACGTTGCATTGCTGTGCTTCACTTCAGCACCAAGTTTTTTTGGAAGTGTTGACTCTTTCCAGTTGCTTGCCTTCTGCTCTTTCCTCAAGCTATTCCATGATCATCTCTGATGACACCAGTCCTGCCCACGTCACCAGGGAACTCTATGTTACTGCCTTCGAGCGTCTTGGTCGCAGTTACCCAGCTGAGCACTTCCTCCTAATTGAAGCAGGTTCTTCTTCTGGCCTCTGTGACAGCACAAGTTCCCTTCACCAGCTGCTCCTTCTCAGTCTGCTTTGGTGGCCCCTCTTCCTCTTGAAATGTTGGTTTCTCTGGAGCATGGTCTCGGCTCTCATTTCTACTTGTCTCTGTCTCCCTGGAATGTACTCCTCTCATTCCGTGTCATCTGTATCCTGCTGATTTCCAAATCTGCCTCTTCAACTCCAGGCGTCTACTTGATATCTCTATTTGGATGTCTGTAGGCATCTCACACTTAGCATATCCCCTTCCTCCAAAACCACCCATGCAGGGCCCAAGCCTAAAACCCAAGGTTCCTCCTTGCTTTCTTGATTTCTCTCCACCTCCTACATCTGAATCAATCTAAGTTCTGTTACTCATCCCAACCTCTAGAACTTATCCTGAATCTGTCTACTTCTCTCCACCTTTCCTACCAACACCGTAGCCCAAACCCCCACTATCTCCCACCCAGACCCCTGTGATACCCACCCGCGTGGCTGCCTCCCTCCCAAGAGTGCTCCCCTTTGGCCTGTTGGCAGTTCCCTGTTTAGACCCCGTGATAGCACACAATGCACATAAAATAATAGTCCAACTCCTTACCCTGACCTTCAACCTCTACATGGCATGGCTCCTGCCCGTCTTCCTGTCCTCACTCCCTGTCCCTCTGCCCTCACCCCTGTCCTCCAGCCACACTCGCCTTCTTTCTTTCCCCTAAATACACGAACATGGTCCTGTTGTAAGAGTTTATGGTGGCCACGTCCCTCTGCCCGAGTCCCCGCCCCTGAACTTCTCCATTTTGTCACTCTGGGCTCAGGGCATGTGCCAACTTCTCTAATGTGCTTTCTAGGGGTGCTCGATTTAAGTCAGCATATCCCACTCCCAGAATTATGCCCCCCTTTTTGGTTTTATAGCAGCTGTTTAATTAAGTCTATGTAATATACGTATCTTCCCATCTCATTTCATTTTTAATGAAATAGTTGAAAAGTTGTCCAGTGTATCTAAAATTGGACACTGGCTGTTTCTTCACCTCCAGGAGAATGTTCTTGGATGCACCATTCTAAACGCATTCTTCAGTGCCCCTAGTAGCAAAAGGCTCATTTTGAATTAATTAGCTTTTTCTTCAATTGTAGATCTCTGATATTAAAGTCAGCATCAAGAGCCCTCATAGAGAGGGTATTTGTGTTGGATTCACAAACTTTTACTTCTACTCCAGTTCTGTCATTCTCCCAAGGGAAATTGAATTTTCCCCTCTCTCATGCAACACACACACACACACACACAAATACACACACAAACGTGATTTCCATTTTCTGCCAAATCTCTGGAAAACTACTTTGCTTTGATTTTTTAAAAAAGAGAACACAGAAAGCTTATCAACTCAATAAAGCCATACATAATAAAAACTATTCTTTCTTGTTCATATTTATCTCTTTGGCCAGGTTTATGAATATCATTATATTTCAATGATGCATCTCTTGGTCAATAGTTTTGAAATAATGAAAAATGTCAGGTTTTCTAACACAAAACAGTTTAATGTTAATTCTTTAAATATCTTTGCAGTTAATTATATATTGCTTCATTTATTCTTTAGATAACAGGTGCTGTATCAGTCAGGAGCAGCTATATTGTGCCCTAGTAACAACTAATCCCGAAACCTCAGTGGCTTTTGGCAACTAAGACTTATTGGTCAAGTGCACTATGTTTCCTCTGCAGGTTGGCTCGACCAGCTGCTGCACACAACCCTCACTCCAGAACTCCAGCTGATGGAATGACAGAATCTCCCTATTTAGGGTACTGCCCATTGCTGTGTCAGCAGGAAGAAAAGGTGAAAAACTGTGCTTTATTTCTTAAGAGCTTTGCTCCAAATGACACATCATTCACACTCACATCACATCTGCCGAAGTGAGTCACACAACCACATCTAACGTCCAAGGGCAAAGGAAGAGCAGTCCTGCCATGTGTTGGAGAACCCCTCCTCCACCTCAAAATTGGTCAACAGTTTAGTCTCCTGGGCTGCTAAGTCAATACCATGCAGTGGGGTGGGGTAAACAATGGGCATGTATTTGCTTACAGTTTTGAAGCTGAAAGAAAGTTCAAATCAAGGAATCAACAGGGCAATTCTGTCTCCTTGAAGACTGTGACCTTCTGGGATTGGCTGTTGGAAATGCTTAGTCCTTAGCTTGTAAAATGGCAATGCATATGGTGGCATCTCCTGGTCTTTCCCTTTCCTTCAAGGTTCTGTTGAATCTCAGCTTCTGACTGCTCCCTCTGTGTCTGAATTTTATTTTGCTTATAAAGGACTCGGAATAGGATTAAGACCCTTCCTGATTGAAGCGAATCACACCTGAACTGAAGTAAACCTTATCAAAAGATTCTACTCACAATGGGTTCACACCCACAGGAGTGGATTAACATTAAGAACAGGTTTTTCTGAGGTGCATCAAGCTCCAAACTCTACCAACCTCCAACGAGTCTACAGCAATATCATGTACAAATAAGACAATGCATCCCTGTATACATCCACAGAAACCCAGCCAATCATAATGGCTGCCATGAGGTCAAGCACCAAAGAACTTAGATAGATACATGTTGCATGGGATTGGACTCAATAAGAATCATGCCTCCTTACCTTCATGAGTCTCGTGAACCCAGTACCTCCATTTCCCTGCCATTGCTGCTGCGCTATTCCCAGACTCACCTTATGCTATGTAGTGGCTTCCTCATTTTCCTCCTTGCATAGGTCTTCTCCACTATAACCCATCCTGATTAATTTTCTAAGGCATTGTTTTCCTCATGTGGCTCACTTGCCCACAAGCTAAACAAACAAAAAAGACAGTCAAAGGAAAGTTCCAATGGTTCTGAAATTCCTATAGGATCCAGCCCAAGTTGTTAGCCAGGCCCCCCAGGCTTCCCACAATCTTTCTTCCATTAGCCTTTTTCTCCCTATGGGACTCAAGAATGCCCCACTTCAGCCAGAGGGCTTGCTCACTTTCCCTGAAATATCTATCATTCTTTCCTCATTGGTGCTATAATTGATCCCATTGTCTCAATTCTCACTCCTCTTTCTCTGTGAATCCCGCCTATTCTTCAAGGCTTAACTAAAATCCCGCCTCTTCTTGAAAGTTCATGCTGCAAACAACCGCTCAGGAGATCAACACTGATTTCAAGTGAAACCTTCAAAAGCAATGCTTGCTGGCTCCTCCCCCCTCCTTCGCTCCCTCCCTTCCTTCCTCCTACTGTGGGTGAGCACGTAAGACGTCCCGGGCAGTGTAGTAGCTGTACTTGTTAGAATGTCTCAGAAACATCTCAAACTTACCAGGTCTCAAAGTGAATTCTTGATTTTCCACCCAAACCTGCATCTTCTCCTCGCTATCTTCTCCAATGGGTGACCATGAGCAGCTCCCCCCACCCAGATGCAGCGAGGAAGGGCCCAGTCCACCTTGCCCCCACCCTTCTTGCACCCACATATGGGCCGAGCCACTCCTGCGTTGGGGGCGTCTGCAATTGTTAGTCCTTATTTGGAACCCAGGTAACCGTCCAGCTCCCTCTACTCAATCTTTATCTCTTTTTCAGTGACATCTTGGCAGAAAGCCTTTTCCTAAGTATTTCATAGAATATAGCACCTTTCATCTTTTCTTTCTATAATTGTTCCTTACCTTCCTTTGCAAAGAACTTATCACGGTCTATGTTATGGATCTGCCTCCTGGAACTTTATGACCTTCCTCCCCACCCACCCCATCCCTTGAGAGAAGAGCTCAGTCAAGGTGGGGACATTGTTTACTTCTGTTCACTGCTGTAGGCAGTGCCTAGAACCGCACCCAGCAGGCAGTAAGTGTTACACACAGTCCGGAATGAACGAACAGCAAGGAGATTAATGATGGCTTGGATGAACCCAGCTCTCACTCTTGCATTTCATCCCAAGAAGTTACTATACTTGATTTTCCTGTATAATTCAGGAGGGTTTCCAAGTTTGTGAAGCATAGGTTACCAATGCAATGTACATATGCACCTGGATGCTCAGAAACATTCATTGATTTCCACATAGTTGGTGAGTCACTGATTTTGAGCAGGATCATGCAACAGCTGAAAAACCTGTATGTTTGTATTTCCCAGACCCACATCTGATCAGGCTGTCCTTGGGCACCTCTGCTTGGCTGGTAAAGAGTGTGGGTCTTGTAGTCAGAAATGGAGCTTAATGCTGGCTCTCTAAACTCTCTTAGCCCACATTCCTGTAACTGTAAGATTGTCATGAAGTATAAAGGAGGTGCTACATGGAATTAACGTAATCAAGTGGCACGCCTGTAGGACCCGTCAAAGAATGGTGGGAATCTTCGTTGACAGTGATGTTTCTATTATACGGGGAAGACCGAGGACCTCTAGGGCATGACGTCTGTAGCAGGCTAAACTCAGCCAACTGGAAGAACTGGGCTCACATTATATGTCATGTCGACTCTCAAGCAATAAGTAATTTGTTCGGATTTTCTCATAGGGGAAAAGAGGAGTTATGGGAAGTGGACTCTCGTGATCTTGATGTTTCTCTTTGATGGCACCAAGGATGGGTTACAGCAGAGATGGCCTTTGACCACTTGGACAAGAATGTGTTGATTAGGAAGAGCCAGCAGGACCACTTCAAGATCAAACTTTGCCCTCCAACTCGTGTTCTGGGTTGATAATGAGAATGTCTACAGTAGATCAGGAGAACTGCCTGAGGTAGGTCATCCTTTGTGAGACTATGGCGGCCATCATTGGGCTAAATGTACTAGACAGTCACTGTCACACATAATGCTCAGGCCTCTATGGGATTTCATGGGAGCTTTGCTCGGGTCAGAACTGTCTTGTATGACTCAAATATAGGAAACAGCTTTATTATATTTGCATATAACAAAATCAGAAGCGACTGTTAACAAGATTGATGAAGGAATCAAATTCGAAATGGATGTCTATAAATGGATACTCTGGATTGAAAGCAATGAGTAAGATTTCCTTGGCTCACTGACTGTGGATTCAGATAATCGATTGCAGGAGTGCAGGGTAAGGCCTCTGGGTCAGGCCAGAGGTCAGCATCGCCATGGGCCTCAGCATGGGTTTACCCTGCAGCTTGCTGGTTGCATGACCTTGGGTAAGTCACTTAGCCATTTCAACTCCAATTTCCTATCTTTAAAAATAGGAATCATTACGTGGGCCACAGTGGCTCAGCAGGCAGAGTTCTCGCCTGCCATGCCAGAGACCTGGCTTCACTTCCCAGTACCTGCCCCTGCAAAAAAGAAATAGGAATAACTATTATTCACAGAGATTGTAAATTGTGGAGGCATGGTATTTTTTTGAGATATTCCCTTTTCATTTTTCTTTTCCCTTTGCTCTATCCTGCTTCTTCTTCTCCCAAACATAAGCTTCCAGCTAGTATCCACTCCTGGCCTCCAGGAATGACTGGGCAGGTAGCAAACAAAAAATGTTCAGGATGTCTATATTAATTTTTCATAAGGGTGAGCAGCAGAGGACCTCGGTGGGGTGGGATTGGAGGCGCTGAGGTATAGATAAAATGTTTGAAGCACAGCAGAGAAAGAACAGCTATGTCTAGTCTCTCAGGCTAGGAAGGAAAGTGAAGGGAACAAAGGGGTTTCTGCGAGCAGGGGCTGGGCCACGTCAGCACAAAGGGGCCTGGGAGCAGCGGGGCTGGTGAAGACAAAGACGGTCCCTCAGGAGCAATATTGTAGGTGGGAGCTTGTGATTAGGTTGTTTCAATTGAGAAGTGGCCCTTCTCTTTCAAGGTAGGTCTTATTGCTCTTACCGGAGTCCTTTATAAGAGAATAAAACCCATATAGAAGCTAAGAGATGAAATTAAGAGAAACTCACAGAAAAAGCCCCAGAGAAGCTGAAGGCAAGCCACTGAAGCCAGAAGCTTTATAAGAGGATAAAAGGAGCTAAGAGGTACAATTATGAAATGCAGGAAAGCACCCAGAGAAGCTGAGAGATGGAGCGGCCAGAAGCTGAAAGTAACTAAACCCAGGAGAGAAGGACCAGCAGACGCCACCATGTGCCTTCCCAGGTAACAGAGGAGCCCAAGCTCGCCAGCAGGCAGTCTTCAGAAAAGGTAGTGTCCTGTTGATGCCTTACTTCGGATATTTTCCACGCCCTGAGAACTGTAAACTTGTAAGCTAATAAATCCCCACTGTAAAAGCTAATCCATTTCTGGTATGTTGCATGTCATCAGCTTTAACAAGCCGAAACAAGGGGCCTCCCCCGTGAGAGGGATGGAGACCAGGGACCAGACAAGATGACATCAGCTGATGTAGATAAGCCAGGGCCACTTGTTCCTACCAGCCCACTGAGGCATGCAACGCGTGTGGCAGAAGCAGAGGGCTCGCTTTTGTGGAGGATAGAGCAGAATGACAGAAAAAAAACAGTAATGGGGCTGAATCATTTAAAAAAGTAAGATCTACTTTTTATTTATAGGAATATAACCTATATACTGCCTGGCACACCGTCCAAGACTAATGTATTATAACTACTCTTACTATAAACATTTTTACATTGTTGCTCAAAAGCTCAACAGTGCCCTTCGTTTGCCTGTCCGAAACGTCCTGTTCCGGAGAGATGGGAACTGAGTTATCCGAGGCGAGACGCTGGATCCATTGGAGTCCATTGGCAGCAGGGCTGACTGGCGGACTCAGGTGGCCAGAGGGAAGGCTGCAGGGAGCCGGAGGGGAAATGGTTAAACCAAGGCAGGCCGTGAAGCCAGAGAAAGGGCAGGTGAGGGGGAGGGACGCCAGTTGGAAGGTAGAAGGGCCTTGTAAATGGGGGCGGACAGCCTGAATGTTGGATTCCGGTTGGGAGGGGGTGTTCCCCAAAGCTGAGTGTCCAGCCGTGATAAGGCCTCAAACGGATGGCCAGCGTGCACTAGACAGGAATGCTGTCACAGGAATGCGCTTTCGGTTTGGAATGATCTGATACTTGGGGCAGGCAGAAGGCAACCAACATTTCTCACCAAATTCCAGGAAAGGAACTGAGGTAAGCGCAGCCTCACTGATGCTGCCTCCACGGCCCCTGAGTTAAACATTACAGTCTTCTTTTCATCCTCCAAACCAGGTTCACAGAGTTTAAGTAAACAAGCCGAGTTCACTGTGCTGGGAAATTGCAGGGCCAGTTTGGAACCGAGGTCAACTGCAGTAAAGGACCCCGTTCTTTCCATGATACATACATTTCCCCAAGCACACTCTTCCCTAGAAAAGGAGCAAATGCTGACTTTGAGGACAGAGTGTTAAACTAACAGATTCTATCAACATATTGGCCCAATGAAATATCTTATCTGTGACTCATGTGGTTATACAGAAACTACAAAGAGATAAATCCACAGACACTTCAGCATATATCAGCACATGTGAATATACTTCTCCGTCTTCTAAATTCATGTCCATTTGTTTCAGTTACTTATATATATATATTTTTTTTTTACCCTGATGTTTGATGGTTTCTTCTAGCTTTGAAATTCTCTGAGTGCAGCAATCGCACGAGTGAGCTGAGCAGCAGCTCCTTTCCCTGGCTGAAGTCAGGTAAGAACCCACTGGATCCCTTGGCTGCAGGCTTGCCAGAGACCCTGTGGGAATCTGTGCCCGGATCCCTGGCCCACAGGAACTGCGAAATAATAAATACCGTTTAAAATATTTCTGTGAGTAGCACTTAACTTTCTTCCGCCTAGTCTGGAGTACAGACTGCCTGGTGCTGGGGGTCTGCAGAGCTGGGCCCTAGGCCCCTCCCCTCTAGCCTGGGCATGCAGACTTCCCAGCATCTTTGGCTTTCACTTTCCCAGCCGGTACCTGAAAGGGTTGAAAAGACAAACTTCAGTTTCCCTTAAAAGCTATGATTTGGTTTCTCTAGTAATCATCCAGTTTATTCATCTAGCTAAATATTGAAAAGTGTCCCACGAAAACACACCCTTGGATTTTCTGGCGTCTGGACCAGCCCCAGCTCCTTTCTGCCATGGCTGTGTGAGCTCAAGTCATGCTTGATCTGTTTTTCTCCAACCCAGTAGTTCTCTATCACTGGCTGAACAATGCCAGGTAAATTTTCTGGCACTTCTATGTTGTGACGCTTGTGCGTGCATGTATGCACATTTGTGTGTGTGTGCATGTGCATGCTTGTGTGTGCATGTGTGCAAGGTTGTGCACAATTGCACGTGTGTCTGGTGTGTGTGCACATTTGTGCGTGCCTGTGTGCCCATGTGCATGTGTGTGCAGTGCAAGTTGGACAGTTAGCTCTAGGGCAGGTTTTGCCTCTAGCATCTGAGGACTGATTGCAGAACTCCACAGGAAGTGAGGCTTTTTCAAATGTGTGTCCCATTTCTCCTTCCTTATCTCCAGGAAGCTTGTCCAGTCCCCTTTGCCAGGCAGTTACTTGCCAGGGGTAGGAGAGGAGGCTGCCGCTTTCCCAGTTGGCACCTGGATTTGCCTTTGTTACATACTGACTTGTAAGGAGCAGTGTCTTCTGGTCTTTTCCTCCTGAGTCCCAGGGTTCTGTCCGAGAGGGTCAGGCTGGACCGTGGGAGAGTGACCTGATCCCAGACCTGCCCACTCGGCTTTCACAGGTTCCTACTGTGTCGGCTCCCAGACCCCCGAGGCTGTCTTCTTCTCTCACTGCACTCCCCAAATTCTGCTTTCCACGAGGGGATTGAACCATTCCAACCCCAGGAGTGAAGGTTTTAGAGTGCTTCACTCTCCTAGGGGCATTTAGAGGCATTTAAACAGAAGACAAAGCTTAAGCCAAAAAGGATCAATATCTATTTGGGAACTTCGGGTCTCAGCACCCAGCAGGGGAAGGCCTGGGGTGCGGGGTGCGGGGAAGGACGGGGTGGGGGCAGGACAGGGGTGCAGTGTACCTGCTCACTCTAAAAGCCTGGATCCCTCCTGGGCAGGAGAAAGGATGTTGGCGCCTCCCCACCCCCATGGCCTGCCCGTGCAGAGATGGAGAGGTGGTGGTGGCAGGGGATGGGGGTGGGGGGCTGAGCCAACTCCCAAGACACTGCAGCTCCCTTTATTCTGAGATCGAGGCAGAAAAAGACGGGGAGAACAAAAGGACAGGAAGGCAGAAGACAGACATTCAGAGAGGGAGGGAAAGGAAGAAAAGAAAGGGCGAGGAAAGGCAAGGCAAGGGGAAGGATAAGGAAAGGAAAAGGGAAGGAGAGGGAAGAAGAGAAGAGCAAGGAGGACAGCCAGGCCTGGTGGCGCGCAGCCGGCAGCGCGGGTCCCGCGGGCAGGGAGGAGGCCGCAGCAGCCGCTCGGTTCCGAGCTTCCCGCCGTTTCCCCGAAAGGGCCCCCGGGGTTCCGCGCTCCAGGCCGTCCGTGACCTCGGCCTGTCCTGTGCCCTCCCTGCAGCGCCTCTGCCGCCGCGCGGGGACCTGGCCGTCCCGCGCTCGAGTGTCGCTCCCGGGTGGGGCCGCGGAGTGGGGCGCCCGGAGCCGAGGTCCCGGAGCCGCGGACACCGGGACAGGGGCGCGAGGCCTGACTCCGGGCAGGGGGCCCCTCGGGGAGGGGACCGGGGCGGGGCTGCGGGACCAAGTGCCGCCTCCCACCAGCGAGAGGACCGGCCGCTTCCTACGCCCACCCACCTCCCACCGGGCCGGCCGGAGCCCAGCGGAGCAGCCTCCCCGCGCGCCGCCCGCGGCCCCGCACTGCTCGGCAGGGAGGAGCCCGCCCCGGCCCGCCCCGCCCGCCGCCCGCGAGCGCACTGGAGCTCCGGCGGCCCGCGCACCTGGCGGCCGAGCAGCGCGCGGGGACGGCTGAGGGCGGCCGGCGAGCGCGCCCCGAGCACTTGGGGAGCCTCCAGCCCTCTCGCCCCGGGCCGGGGCGTCCCCGTGGGACCGGGCACGGCCCGGGGCCGGAGCGGAGTGACCGGCGGCCTCGGAGACGTCGGCGCAGGGATGCCAACATGTGAGTCTCCCGTCTCCGCGCCGAGTGCCGACACACCTCCGCCTCTGCTTTCCTTTTCTTGCCCCAACTGAATGGTTTTGCCGGGACTCCGGGCGCGTGGACAAGGGGAACCGGTGTGCCCTAAGCCCCGAGGTGCCCGGGACTGCCATGAGCAGCCAGACAGCGCTGGGACGAGCGCGCCCTTCCTTTCCCCCGCGATGGGCAAACTCCCAGCCGGGCGGCGTGAGCCCGGGGAAGGGGCCGGGCTTGGAGAACGCGGGTAACGCGTTTTCGATTCGAAGGGAACCGGGAGGAAGCGGCAGCGCCTGGGGGGCCCGGGCCGGGGCCGGGGAGGCGCGCTCGCAGCGCGGGGCTCGCGGCTGCCGGGTACCTGCGCGCGCGGGGATGCGGGTGCACCCTGACTCCAGGCGTTCTCCTGGGATCCTTGGGTTATTCGAATGGTTAAAAATAAATAAATAAATAAATAAATAAATAAAAGCACACAGAAAAGGTTCTCAATGTACTTTATAGATTAAGAATTAAGAAACGGATGCTTCCTTTAAAATGATAGGATCTGGGACGGACCTGTGGCTGGTGAGGGGGTGTCCACTTAGAAAGGGGGTGCGGGGGTGCGATGAAACCCCAAAGGGTTGCCTTCGCACAGGGGCAGTGCCTGGGAGCGGCAGGGCAAGGGCTGCCAGGAGCAGCCCGGCCTTCTGGAATGGAAAGAGGAAGGTTGTTTTAAAAAAGGCCAAGCTGATTTTTGTGGCCGACTAAGAAGTTACTTTTGCTGTAATATGTAATTTCCCCTCTGGTGTTTTATCGAATCTTGAACAGAGCCCCGTTTGGACATTTTCATCTCCCCCAATCCCTTCCACTAACTAATGTTCAGCAGTTTGTAGAAGTGGACGGTCACCCCCCACCGCCTGCCTTCGCCACCCACCTTTCTTCCCACTTGAGTGTACGCTTTCCGTTCACAGCTGGGTGAGGACCCTCCCCAGTCCTGTCTTCCTCTCGCCCGCCGCCCACCTCCCTGCCCAGCTCAGCCCAGCCCAGCCCCTGTCCTTAAGAAAACAGCGGCACCCACAAGCCCTGCGCGCCGCAGCTGGTCCCGAGCTGTATAATTAGGCCGGAACCAGTTATTTTTATGACAGCTGCATGTGGAGTATTTCCACACCTGTGAGTTTGAAAGCTTCATTTTTGCCAGTGGAATCAACAAGGTATAACCTGAAAGAATTTACTTTGGGAAACGGCCAACGGCCTCATGTGAGACCTGTTCTCCTACACAAACCACACATTCTGAAGGAATATGAGTTTGTTTTAAACTTCAGTTTTTCCTGAAAATATAGCAGGGCTTTTAAGAGCAATATTTGTCCAACTTTCTTTCAGCTTTCTTGGTTATTCAGACCTTACGAGGCAAAAAAAAAGTGTACTACACATAAAAAATATGAATACCGGTTTGTCTAGTAAAAAAACATAAAACTGGTCAGCAGGTAATGTAAACAATTCCTGATTTTGAAATTAGGTGACATGAAAACAGATGTTGAAATTCACAAGATTGAAAAGTCTTGCCACTGTAGAATATACATGAATGTTCAATGCATCAAATATACGGTTCGGCGCCTTGATTTTTTTTCCTTTTTGAATGATTTTAATGGAGTTTTTGAGATTCCAAAGTTTTGGTAGATTTTAACTATTTTTTCCAGTTTTGCTGGTTAAAATTCATATAGAATGAATTAAGATAGCCTGATTCTTTTCATGTGTATAGTAGTATATATGGAAATACCAGCTTTTCAGGTAACTATTCCTCGAAGAATTTTTAACTGGAGAACATTACTTATATTATCCTTAAAATTTTAATTTTGATTTTTTAAAATACACAAACTAAATATGTTTTCCACCTCTCTTGTGGAGAAAGAGTACATATATATCATTACACTCAAATTCTGAAATTACACACAATAGGCATATTTTGGGCTGTACTGACTGCATGTTTTTCATGCACTCAGAAACTTAATAGATTTAGCAAGGCTTGCACTAATGGGTCTGGAGCTGCATGAAGCTGCTGTCCCATTTATGGCTTATATAAATTACATGACATTGTGCCCTTCCAGTGTGAGTGGTGAATGAGGCTCTTGTCTCCTGGCTTATGGGGAAGTATTAGAAGCCTGCAGTTCCACTGCCTCACTGCATACGTCACCATGATTTCTGGAAATAATGATTTGGAAGAGAATCCGTTTATGTATTAAAAATAAACTGATGACCACTTCCTTGAAACTGACCATTTTTCTAACTGCCCATAATATCTCACGGAGAGTTTACATCTCTGATGGGATGATTAGAAATTTCTAGAGACCATTTAGAATTTAGACTAAATAGAGGAAGACTTTGTTCCATGTGTGTGGTTTGCATAGGCAAAACTGCATGTGTCCATTTTCATTTCTAATTGGATGACATTTCTCATAGGGGTTGCATACTCCGTGTTCAGGCCATAAAATTTACAGGATATATCAATAATAACTAAAATGCCAGTAGAAGCTGAGCGTGGCTGCCTGAGTATCCATCTTACTTTCCTTTATTAGCTTTACTCAGGTTGGACTTTGGGGGTGCCTTAAAAGAAAACCTCAATTGAATTCATTTAAAATGTCTCTAGCAAAAATGATAGAATTAATGAAAAAATCATGTCAGTAAGAAAAATAGTTATACTATAATAGAATATTATACGAATGACATGAAAATGTCAATCGAAATGAGGCACTGTTTCTTCTATGACATTGCCAGTTATGAAAGCAGTAATACTGATGAGAGTTTCATGAGAATAACACTATACACTTCATGGAAACGTGTGTGTACATCACTTCGTATCTTGATAAAGTTTTAAATGTATAGAAATGTGGCCAGAATAAAAGTAGTACAAAGAACACCTGTTTGCCCATTACCCGGTGTAAATATTTACCCCATTTCTTTTATCATTGCCCCTTTCTCTTTCTGTCTCTGTCAGGTCTGTCTGTCTATCTCTGTCTATTTCCCCCTTTTCTCCCCCCCCCTTCCTTCCTTCCTTCCTTTGTCTTGTAATTTTTCTCTAACCCATCTGGGAGTAAATTATACTAGAGCTTTAGGGTGAACTTTTTTTTTTTTGAATTTTTATTGAGTTATTTGTAGATTCACATGCAGCTTGAGAAATGATACAGAGAGACCACGTTCCCATTTCCCAGTGTCGCCCAATGGTGACATTCCACAAAGCTGCAGTACAAGGTCAGAACCATGACATTGATGCAGTCTGCCGTTCTTATTCAGATTCCCCCACTTTACATGAACTCCTGGGTGTGTGTGAATGCGTGTGCATGTGCGTGTGTCTCCAGGTTGACAGCTAATCTCTCCTAGGGTGCAAGCATTAATGCATATTCTCTGGAAGGTTAAGATTTGCGCAGATGTGAAGGATATTGTTCCAGCCTTCCAAAGGGTGTGGGTGAAGCCAGCTTAGTGTGAGGACTTAGATTGAGTAACAGAATACCACTTTCTCTTTTTATTCATTGCTTGAGGTTCAGGAGCATGATCTTGAACCAGTAGAAGAGATGTAATCACAAACAGACTTGAATAAACCGAATTACCATTCTTTTCACTCTGAAAGAACTAAAGCAGTCTCTCTGGCACTCCCCATGCCCTTTTATAAGAAGATTTGCCATGGGAATAAAACTGAAATTTGGGGAAGGAAGTTAGTTTTGACTACTGCTCATATCAATAGACTAAGTATCATATCAATATCTCCACTAATTTCAAAATTCCTACACTAATTTCTATTTATAGCATGATGTTGGAAACCGCTAGGAGTAGAGAGATGGGAGATGGTAGGTTTTTAAGATTATTTTAGTGAGACATTTGGATAAAATCATGCTGCAAGGGGTCATTCCCATATTTAAACTAATTCCTGTACAATTCTACAATTCTAAAGCTTCCTGACACAGGACTCAGTATATTGCATTCTGTGGCCTGTTCGAGTTGAAAAGGGGAGCCAGTCTGCAATAGAGGCAACTTGGGTCTCTCAAAGGACAGCTGGGCTGGATGTCTGGGGGGGTGTGTCAGTTTGGGCCCCACTACTCCTTTTATGACTGTGGGCAAGTACCTGAGCCTCTTAACTTTCTCACCTGTGCAGTCATGGTTTTTTCCCCCCATAAACTTTAAACTCCTTTCAGGTTCTCAAAGCCTATGAGTCTCTTTTACTTGAAATTATCCCTGCTCTCCTCGACAAAACTTTGAGGCCATAACGAAAATGTCACCAGATCGCACTCTGTTTTTCTAACTCCTTTTTAGAGCGTTAGTAACCCTGCTCAGGATTTTCCATTCCTGTGAGAAAGCTTAAAATCTCAGGGATGTGTCTTTGCTAAGTGATCCCCTGAGAAGACACAGAGTGCTTTCCTTCCTCTGTTCTATTCTTAATTTATTTGTTTCTGTTCTTCAGTAAACAGTGAAGTGGATGAAAGTTGGCGTGTCAGATGGTTTATGTTAGGTTGCAAACGCTCGCCCTGTCCTGGGATCTCTTTCCGTGCCGAGTGAGGGAGTCTTCACAATTGCAATGCCTGGAGCCCTTTGTTGTCACTCGGTGGCTGCCCGACGGGACTGCAGGCAGCTCTTGTCCACTGCCATGGGGACTGCATATGGAATGGCTAAATGTCAGAACCTTTTGTAGCAAAGGAGAAATTGCTGATGAGCGTGATTCTAGAGAACACATGAACTGAATTTGGGACCGTCATTCAGATACTCAGAACGGAGACTTGCCATGTACTGCTAAGAATGAGCAGCTGGGCGTCGTCTTGGGCTGGCAGCTGGCTTTGATCGAATTGTCCCTTCATTTCTCTGGGCCCCGGTTTTCTCCTCTGTGAAGGTGGGAGATTGGGCTCCATCTTTGGTTTCCAGTTCTAGACCTCTTTGAATATAGCTGTGTTTTTGTTTTGGAAGCATGGCCACTCATCCTGGAATGCACGGGAAAGCCCTCATTCTTCCAGCCTAGATAGGAAATGGGCCCCTTTTCCAGGATGGGGGAACCGAGGTTACAGCCTTGTTAGCGAACCCCTGTGAAGTGCTGTGTGCTGGCACCTCCAGTTCTCTGTGCGGGTTACTCTCCTGTGCACAGAAGAGGAGTAGGCTCGGAGACTTTAAGAACTTGCCCCCCAAACCCGACTGTTGGCAGGGGAAGCAGGATGTAAATCTTTGCCATTCCATTATAGTTATTCTTCGCTCTAACACATTGCTTCTCATAAGCCGTAAACGTGATCTCCATTTCAGACATTTTGGTTGAAAGTTTTGAAAACACACAAACAATACTCTTAACCTTTTCCTTCTTCAGCATTTCCACAGGGACTGTGTACTGGTAGGAGTTGTCGTTGGCTGTCACAAACGTGTGGCATGAGTTTCAGATGTAACTTGAGTTTCCTGTGTTCATGGCAGATGGACATCATCATTTCCATTCCCATTCCCAGGTGATCTCACAACCGCGGAATCGGCGGATATCGACATGCGGCATTCATCCAGGCGTCCGCTCTCGTTGATCTCTTTTCTCTTGGTTCCCCTGTGGACAGGTTGACCCAGCCCATGTCAGGACGGCGGGGACGAGTGCAGCAGTTAGAAGAGCTGACACTTACCAAGTGCTTGCTGAGGGCCAGGCGCTGGTCTTAACAGGCCCTGCTTTGGTGGATCCTCTGGTGCTGCCACTCCTGTCTCACAGATGAGGAGTCAGATGCACAAGGCGACGGGGGGCTTCCTGGGGTTACTCAGCAGCAGACCAGCAGACTGCCCGCATGGTGCCCGCAGTCAGAGATGGGATTGCAGGCTCGAGACGTCGCCTTTTGCTTAGTTGCGTCTTTTCTTCCCGTTTTGCTGCTCTTCTGTTTAGTGCGACACTTGTTTGTGAGAGGACCCACCTACCTTCACGTGAAGGCTTTACTATGACTCGTGAGGGCAGTGTCAGATGCTCTTCTTTTTGGAAATAAAAGGATTCAACTACCTCTTATAGCCAGCTCAACCCTCTCATTAACTTTAAATTGCAGTTGGGAATATAAAGATCTCCTGGACGTTTCTTGCTTTCACTTACCTGCCTTTCTGCCTCAAGACTCTCTGGCTCAGCCACCCATTTGGGGTCCCTTGGCCACTGCCTGTGTCCCCTGCCACCCCTTGCTGACATGCCCCCTTCGATGGTGCTCTGAGCCAGTGAAACGGGCCAGTCCACTGCTGGAGCCAAGATGGTACATGCGGCTCCTTTTGTCCGAGTCACTATGAAATGTAGCTTTCTGTTTAAGGAGGAGGCCGTGGATCAGAAGGATTACTTGAGAGTTTTCAAAGCATTTCCCCCCCAGCTGATGCCCTGTACAGGTTTTTATCATACTTGTGGTTTGCTGGCTATGTTAAAACACCCATAGCTATTGCGTGTGTAAAGAAATGAATATTTGATTACTCAGGTGAGCAGATGTGGTGATGCTCAAGGCTAAAGCTGAAATTGCTTTATTTCTTCATAAATGATTTCTTTCTTGAGTTGTCTGACTAGTTTCCCATCTTCCCACAGAACTCGCCTATTATAGATATTCTGGTAAGGAAGTTAAGACCAAGTGGCAAATAAAATTCAGGGACTTTTGTTCCCCTTTGCCTCATAAACTTACAGGAGATGATTAGTTCATCTTCTAAGTTTCTTCTTTATTTGGAAGCAAGACAAAAAAAGCTTTCTATTTTCCAGTCTCTGTTGGAAACTGATACTTTCCTTGCCGTTGTCATAATGCTCCACTGAATTCTGTACCCGGTTGTTGCTTTCTTCCCTCGCAGGATGTGGCATGCAGGTCGAACGTGGAACTGTCCCTGGAGGTGGAAGCCACACCCTCTGCTGTTCCTATTTGCCGTCTTTATCACATGCGCTCCTCACTCAGGTAAGTGTGACCTTTTCCTTTCCAACCCCAAATTTAGTAGTGATGGCACTGCCTTCAGAATGTGCCCTGTTGTAATTTTATTTCTTGTGCCTTATTCTGCTTCTGTCCTCTTTTTTCTCCATCTCCTCTTGCTTCTCTGAATCTGTGTGAAAACCATCACTTTGATCGTCACTTTATTTTCTAATGAATATATTTCTTTAATCCCTGGCTGTGTTTCTTTTAGTTTTATTTATTTATTGAGCCCATATTGAGTGATGAGATAGATACACGTCCTACATAAAAGGTGATAGCTCTTTCTCCTACTGTTGAATAAATACACAGCACTGAATTCTCCTTTCAAGTTTCTATGTAGTTATTTATGGAAAGGAAAGGGTAGACTTTGCCATTTTACTCCCTCCTGATTTTAGTAGCATGTTGCAATGTGAACTAGGAATTTGAAATTAAATTTTTAGACCATGCAGTTTATATAATTTACTTAAATTGGCATGAACAGAACAAATTAACTTTAAATTGCAGTATGTTTATGGAATCAAAATATCTAATTTTTTTAATTACAACTCTTTCTGAACTTTGAAGCAGACACTAAATTTTCTATAAACAGCTAATTGTGTAAATAAGCCATTCAGAATCTAAAGAATGTGAGTGACATTTAAAAGTAAACTGTCTCTTCATTGCTTAGTTTTGTCACTGAGCAAACTGCATTTCCCTAAGACTATTCAGTTTTGCTCTTTTTGTTTTCTGTGGTATTGATTCAGCCTATTTTTCCTTTATATTAGAACTAAAATGACAATTAAGAAAATAATTACTCACAGAGTTTTATGCACTTATTACTTGGGATTTAATCAAGATTTTGCAAATCCCATATTTATAATATACCTGTTTGTTGTTATAACTTGTGCTTTTAAAAAATCATGGGCATAGATTATTATTGCTTATCTATGAAACAAGAAATTTTCCTTGTATTTCATATGTAAGTACTTTTTTTCCCAAGCCACTATGTATTTTAAGAGTTTCAGGTATTTACTTAGAAAATTCCTGGCACTTGCTTAGTGACTTTGAAACAAAACTGATGTTTGAGTGAAAGTTTTTGTGTAATGTTTCATTTTCATTATAAAGCCACTTTTCTGTTGCTGAGTCATTGCTGGAAAGAAGGAACAAACTTGAGATGTGAAAATGAAACATATAGTGGATTTTTTTGATGTACAGTGTTGAGCTATTTCTTAAGTTTGAAAATGGTCCTTCAAGAACCAGTTAGATGATGTGAAATATATTATGAGATCAAGATTAGTTTAGATCTATTTACTTTCATTTTTGTTAGGTCATGCACTTGCACATTTTTAGGGTTTCTTCAAACCCAAACGCTTTTAATTTTAGATGTCAGCATTTTAATTGATATATACGTGCTTTGTCGACTTTTAATCATTTCAACAATGAGATAGAGCACAGCTTTTAGGCTAATTAAAAAGAATCAACAGGGCTGGGCCTAGGGGGAGCTGAGAGGGTGTAAAACTTAAGGAGGCGCTCACCCCAGGATGGCGAGTGTCAGAGTACTCGCATCTGATTTGTTTTTTTTGCATCAGCAGGCTCCAGGAATCTAACCCAGGTCTCTGGCATGGCAGGCAAGAACTCTGCCACTGAGCCACCGTTGCCGCCCTCACATCGATTTTGTATTCTCTCACATAAGACATTTCTTATTTGACTCCTCTCATTGCCCAACTCTTTCTGTGCGTTAAGTAAGCTTTCATGACAGATGGTTTTCTGTGTTCACTCACGGGGTAGAACATTTTGTATCTATACTCTATAACCATGACTCAGTCAGAATGCCACAACTGACACATGGATACTTGAATCACAGAAATACTTCAGAACATAATTAGCATTTTCTTTTAACATTTTTGCCTCCAAAGATAACTCAGCATGCGGTTCCTAAAAGTGAACTCTCAAATCATTTGAAGTAACAGTGTAACTTCCGATGTATCTAATTTTCAAGGTCCTGTCTTTTGCATAAATCAAAGCGCAATGCTACTATACTTTCCAAGGATGTTTAGTACTTATCGGTGATTTTATAGTCCTATCTATGAACTCCTTGTCTTTTTTCTTTCCTCTGGATGACCCCTGGGTGATCTCATCCATGTTGGTGGCTGTAAATGGTCCTGGCCCCTTCCAGGACCCTGGAGTCCCCTCTCTGATAACTTATCCTCACCTGCATTTGCATATGTAAGTGGCACCTACAGCCTGGCGTGTGCACACAGGACCCCTGATTCCTACCTGTATCTGAAATGGACTTTTCCCTCTGACTTTCTAGTCCCTTCTATGGTCCTGTTGTTGTCTCCTGCCCTCACTGGCCTTCCTCTTCCTTAACCATTAGCTTCTCTAATCTGTTCCTGTCTGGTGCTTTTTGACATTCAGATCCCAGTTTAAGTCATATCACCTCTGATAAGCCTCCATATCCCCCAGGGCAGAGACCCCTCTGTCACGTCACCCTTTAGTGACCACCTCTGCAGATCAGGTCAGGCTCTCTCTTCTTTGCTAACATTTTGTTAATTTGTGATAACTAATTGGAGGTTGGCAAAACCTCTTTTGATTGTCAAAATGATTGAAAACTCGAATCCTTTGGGTGGCCTCTGTAGTTTACTCCATATAACGTCCATAGTTTAATCCAGGAATAGGATGGCATCTTCTAGCAGGTAAACTGTTGTTTGTAGTTTGATAGGGCAGTTACAAAGCAAATTGTGTGTAAGCCTGTGCGCTTCAGGCTTTCAGAAAGTAATGTAGAAAAACAACCCACCATTATGGATGTAACTTTTAATAAAACCTAAAACAAAATAGCAACAGAATATTTGCATTGGTCCCACAGAAGAGCAAATTAAAACAATCCAGTGTGCTTGTTTTTTCCCACTAGCTTGACACCATTTAGAGAGGTTGATAACATCCAGTGCTATCGAAGTTGCTGGGAAAAGGAAGCATGCTAACGCTCTCAGTCTTTAGAAAGCGAAATTTGGCAACAACTTTTAAAAATTTACTAATGTGTATATATACTCTTTGGCATTTGGCTCCTGCATGTAGGCATTTATGCAGTAGAAATAAAAGCATAATGCATATAGAGAAAACTACATACCCATATGTTAACTGTAGCATTATAATAGCAAACAACTAGAAAATAATCTAATTGTTCATCAACAAGTGGAACGGTTATAGAAATTATTCCACATTCATAGCATGGTATACTGTATAGCCAGACCAAACAATGCAGTTAAATTGTATATATTAGCTTGGGAAGGTGCCCAAAATAACAACGTTCAATTAAAAAGGAGTTGGAAAACAATTAAGATTATGGCTGTTTTGTAGTGTTGAAGTACAAAACTAGAGTGCGTTTTGTGTCTGTAAGTGTGTCCAAGATTGCACAAACATCATAATGAAGCACAGAAAGGTGTACACCCAGGCTTTTAAAATGGGTAATCTCAAGGGCCTGGTGTTGGAGGAAAATGATGGCACTTTGTACACCTGTAAATCATGTGCCTTGTTGCATTGAGCATGGATTACTTAAGTGATTTTAAAAACTGATGAGTTTCTTTGGTTTTAAAAAAACAGTCACATTGAACAAAATGGCCAGAGGGGCTGTTTTTGTCTATGGGCATGTCAGGTTTCTGTTAGTCCCTTCCCGGCCACTCTGGCTCTTTCTTCACTTGGTAAGAATCTCTAGAAGGTGCTTCGGTGCACAGCCTCTGCTCCTGTCCTGGGGCTGCGAAGGTGAGTGACGAGGCCTGGAGCAGACAGAGGGGGGCTTCATGCGGGGTGAGAAGAGGCAGCCCGGAGCTGGGGTCCCCAGGCGGAGTGAGAAGCGGGCAGCCCAGAGCTGGGGGGCTCCCTGGCACCCCGGCATCTCCACCTGGAGGCCGAGTCATGTGTGGCAACGGCGGGGCCATCCTTGTCCCAGGAAAATCGCTGGTCACAGCAGATTGCTGCAGAGTTCAGGGCTCCCCTCCGGGTGCGGCTGTGGCTGGGAGAGGTTTGGGACGCACAGCCTGGCCCGAGTCGCGCCCTCTCTGGCCCAGAGCGCGGGGTGGTGTTGGAGGCGGGTGAGTGGGTGAGTGGGCAGAGGGCTCTTGGGCTCTTTTTATTTGCTAGTTAATCTTTCTTTTGATCATTTAGTGAGCAGTTATTCTCTAGTGTCAGTTACTTTGCCATCTGTATCAGAGTGTTAAACTGACATAACATTTTGTACTTTTTTTTATGTTTTATCAAAATACTTTCAAATGATTAAAAAGAATAATCATTTTATAAATTTCCTTTTTTTTTTTAGCTATTTAGTATCAATGTTTGCTCAAAAAATAAGGTTCTAGCTGTGCAAACAATTTTGCATATAAATGTTTTTTTCAGCCTGGGTCAAAGTGTTCTGGAGTGCTGTTTGCCGCCCTCAGCCAAAGGACCCTTTCCCCTTCCAGTCCCTTCCAGTCCCCCAGCCGGGGGAGCTCATGCGGGGGCTAAAGCACACCTGGAAACGCTCCCCAAGGCGTCCTCACAATCTCCTTGCACTTACTCTACCTTTCCTTGGTCTGCACTCAGTGCAGGCGAATAGGACATCCTCAGTTGGTCAGTCAATGAAATGTCCACATTCTGAAAGTAAAATGGGGGTGACTTACCTGTTACCCCCTGACAAGCCCGAAGCCCCCAGCCACGTGGAGGGGCTGCCAAGGAAACCCGCCCTGCTCAGGGGTGCTGGGAGGTGGTCCCGCCGAGGGGCGCCCTCCTGAGGGCCAGCCACGCTTGTGTCCAGGAGAGACAGCATTGGGGTGACGGGTGCCCAGCAGGTGTTCCAGGCAGTCTGTCCTTGGTGAGGCCAGGGAGGCCCCTTGGGGTGGGCTGCGGCTGTGGATGCTGCCCTCCCCGCCGCATGCTTGCTTCCGCGTGTCAATTTGTTTTGTTTTTTGCTTTTATAGTAAGAGTCCTGTGAGTAAAAAGTGATTTAGAGAGCCGGCACTAAGTAGGGATCAAGTAGGGATCCTTTCAAATTTAGCAGGCACTTTTTATACTGAATCAGAAATTGAGCCAGTACAGTAACTTTCTTGAACAACATAAAGCTGGGAAGCTCCAGGCTTTATTAGGGATTTATCAGTTCTGAGACTTTGGCAGGTAATGTTTTCCTTCACATTCAAATAACTCTTTCTTTGAAGAATTTTCTTTTTATTTTCAGCAAGTGGAATATGTGGGGTTTTATTGCACCATTCTTATTAAAATTGCAGTATCAGTATTCATTAATTAAAGAACGTGGAAAAGAAACTGAGAAGAACCAAAGGAAAAAATATTTCAAATTTAATGAGAAAACATATTTTTGGAGGGTGGGACAGCACGGGAGGAAAGTAAGGAGGTTATTTGGGGAAAGATGTTAATTCCACACTGAGCATGGAGTGATGATGTTATAAAGAAACAGCCTCTCCTCTCCACAGAGCTGGGACTTTGACCCCTGGAAGGAAAGCCAAGCCATTTGCCAGCACCAGGGAAGCGCCACTTCCAGTCCAGATTTAACCTTCACCATTTTCTAAAACGCATACAACTCTCAGAGAAGGAATAGCGTTGTCCAGTGTGGGGTGGGGGTGGGGGGGCTAAGCCTAATTATCTTGATTTATCAAAACTCATTTAAAATATTTGTGTTTGATTAACTTTCTTGAATGAGCTCTTCTTCCAGGGAAAGAGTTTGACTTATGATGCATTTCATGTGAAAACCTCTTGTTTTATAGTCATTCCAAAATCAGCTTCTTCTTAAATTTGTGGTTTAGAAATCATAAGGCTTGAAAAATTTTTTTTTTAAATTTTCTTCAAGAAGTTAAGTCTTACGAACCAAAAGAGACTCCTTCCTCTTATACTTTCTGCTCCAAGCTTGGCGCTGCTGGGTTTAGATCAGGAGAAGGGAGGGTGTTTGCACGCAGCCTAGGTGATGGATTCTGCAAACATGCTGGCTGCAATCCGTCAAACCACGCAAAGACCAGGATCTTTTCTTCCTTTTAATTATAAAACGACCCCAATCGCGAGAAGGAGCTGATGCTCACCTCCTTTGCAGATCTCCAAACAGAAGGACCTTTTTAGAAGAGTCTTTACCTGGTGAATATTTGCGAAGAGTAATAAGCATTGTTCAAGCAAACTTCAGATCTGGCAAAAGGGAGATTCTCCAAATGGCTTATTAATTGCCGCTCTCAGTTATTCCCGGGGTCCCCTCCCTCCTTCCGTCCTTCCTTTATTTTTTGCCTTAAATACGTGCTCAGCAGAAGTGCATTGTGTACAATTGATACTGGGCCAGATGAGTGTAAGTAACACTTGTGCCAGATTTCTGGCTTTCTTGAATGGAATTAAAATTTTTTTTTTTTACTGTGTAATGTAACATATATACAAAGCAAAGAAAGAAAAAAGCAATAGTTTTCAAAGCACTCTTCAACAAGTCATTATAGGACAGATCCGAGTTTGTCATGGGCTACCATGTGATCCTCTCAGATTTTTCCTTCTAGCTGCTCCAGAATATAGGAGCTAGAAGAAATATATATATCCTTTCTTTATCATCACTTTTTTGTGTGTGTGTGAAAAATAACATATATGCAAAAAAAGCAATAAATTTCAAAGCACAACAGAACAGTTGTAGATTTCAGAGTTTGCTATGGGTTGCAATTCTATAATTTTAGGTTTTTATTCCTAGCTGCTCTAAGATACTGGAGACTAGAAGGAGTATCAATTTAATGATTCAGCACTCATCCTCATTGTTAAATCCTACCTTCTCTGTATAACTCCACCATCACCTTTGAGCTTTCTCACACTCTTTAGGGGTATTTGGGCTGTCCCTATTCTACCTTTCTCATATTGGAAGGGCTGTCAGTAATAAGGGTTCGGGAGATGAAACTAGCTGATGTTCTGGAGAGGCTGGCCCCTCTAGGTTTCAGGACTTATCTGGTCCAAGGACCCATTGGAGGTTGTAGGTTTCTGGAAAGTTACCCTAGTGCATGGAACCTTTGTAGAATCTTATGTATTGCCCTAAGTGTTCTTTAGTGTTGGACGGAATGGTTTTAGTTGGAATTTGGCAGGCTATGATAGGTCGGAATGTCTGACCGAACTTTGTGTAAGAGAAACCTCCAAAGTATCCTCTCGACTCTATTTGAACTCTCTCAGCCACTGATACCTTATTTGTTACACTTCTTTCCCCCCATTTGGTTAGAATGGCATTGTTGATCCCATGGTACCAGGGCCAGACTCATCCCTGGGAGTCATCTCCCACTCTGCCAGGGAGAATTTCAACCCTGGATGTCATATCCCACGTAGGGGGCAGGGCAATGATTTTACTTGCAGAGTTGGGCCTAAAGAGAGTGAGGCCAAATCTGAGTAACTAAAGAGGTCTTCTGGAGGCGACTCTTAGGCATGCCTATAGGTAGGCTAAGCTTTTCTGCTACATGCTTAAACTTCACAAGAGTAAGGGCTTGGCCTATTGATTTGGGTGTCCGTAATGTATGACACAGTAACGGGGTTTACGCAGTGGTAGAGTTTAATTGTTCCATACTCCCATCCCTCAAGGAAATTTGCCAATACTGTTTTTTTTTTTTTTACATAGGCAGGCACTGGGAATCGAACCCAGGTCTCTGGCATGGCAGGCGAGAACTCTGCCTACTTGGCCATTGTGGCCTCCCCTTGCCAATACTTTTTGATTATCTGCTTAATGTATTCTGGGTTATGTCCAGGCATTATATTAAGCTCTACAGAATTAAAGGCTGTCATTTTTATCTTGAATGGAATTTTAAGGCAGAGGATGAGCTTGTGACTGCAGAAATTTCAGTGGCTGCAGAGTAGGTGGGGAGGGAGGGTGTTTAGTGATCATTTGCTTTGGGGTTGGGTTTCTGCAGAGAATGAGCTCCAAGCTCACACACTGAGGCCTGGTGGAAACATGCGCCCCCCTGCCCCCACCCTTCCTGAATTCTCTTCATCAGTAGCTTGTGGCCTCCTGGCTGGCTCGCTGCAGGTCAGTATTCACTTTTCATCTCTGTGGAATGGTGACCTGAGTGTCTGTAACCTGTGGGATGCTCGTGACCACAGATGTCCTGTGACAAGGCTGAGGAAGACGTGGGGTTTCATGAACAGTAAGACTCGTGGGCCTCTCTCAGGGCCTTGCCTGAGCTGGCCAGGTTGCTCTCCTTCCAGCCGCCAAGCCCTGCTGCCCTTGGGCTCGGTCTTGCCTCTGACATCCAGCTTGCTTCTGTTCCATATTTCAGGAGCACGCTCCCTGTGGGTTTCCAACCATATCTTATATTTAAGATGGCATCCTTGAACAAATGTGGTGGCACTTACTGTGCTCCACAGAAGAGTGGTCAGTAGGTGTGGACAGGGAACTGGTCACTTTCCAAGCCATCCAAATGAAACTTTGGAGTTTCCTTAGCAGGGGGAGTCTGGCTGATCTGAGAGTTAGAAATTCTTAGTCAGAGCCTCCCCTACCTCCAGTGTGATTAGAGTATGCTCAACATTTGTGACAACATTTCAGTCCTTAAAGGAGAGACAGAGAACATAGGACTGGGGTTGCAACTCTTAGACTTGTTTGAGAACTAAAAGCCATGTCATATTCCTTGAGCAGTGATATATCCATCTCTATCTATATCTCAGTTTATCATATCTATTTATATACTATCAATCTATCATTTATCTATCTTTAGCATCTGTCTACCTATCAATCATCTATCCTTTATATGTGTCTAACATTTATCTATTTATCCATATCATCTACTATCTATATCTCTACCTATCATCTATCTATCTATCTATCTATCTATCTATCTATCTATCATCAACCAGTCATTGGGTTTTTTCAAAGTTCTAGCTTTGCAAAGCTGATTCACGCTCCTTATTTCTGTCTCATGATGATCTTCCCTGTTGACCACCAACCATCACCTGTACTTTCATATTCTCCCTTGAATTCTACATCCCCAGCTAAGCCCACAAACATTTTCAGGTCTTTTCAAAACAAACACAATTTCCCGTTTCCCTGCAGCCATTTTGTTCTTCCAGGCTATCATGTTCACTGGTTGTTCCCTTTGTTTCCAAATGTCTTGAAAAAGTAGTCTCCATTTGGATTTTCTACTTCCTCATTCTTAAAAAACTGCATCATTCTGTTTTGTAGATACATTGAAAAGTATCAGTTTGGGGGGGTGTGTATGTATGAGTGAGTATGTGTGTGCAAACTATTATGCCAAAATTTTCTAAAGCTTGAAAGTTCTCCTGAGTATTGGCAACTTCTTCAATTTAAAAAAAATTTGTTAAGCAGATAGAATATATCTAATAATGTAGTATCATTGGCTATTAATTGTATAAGAAAACCCTACTTTCATCAAAAGTCTGGCTCAGGATGAAGTTGTGTCACAAAATGAGATGACTATTGACTTAAAATTTAGTCTTTCTACATTCAAACTTTCAGAATATATCCTTTATGCATAAAGTTTTCATGTTCTTCAAATTTTTCCTTTAGCCAATTCTGACTTCCTTGCAGCTTGCATTACTTCTTTTTCCTCATTTTAGCAGATTTATAACTTGCTTTGCCTAGTTGGTTCTGTTTCCCATTCTTATTTCTTTGCAATTGAAAACTTTCACTATTCCTCTCATATCTTAAATTTTTTGGAAGACTGTTATTACTATGTTTATTCAAAGTGTCTGGTTTAAGCAGAACTGAGAGCAAGACTTGCCTTTTTTGTCTGCCTACTGTGTACAGCTGGTTTCATCTTGTAGCAGCCTTTCCCTGTGTTGTATTTATTTTTGAAAGTAGCTTGAACAGGAGATTTTTGGCTAATTTAAGTTTAAATTCCCACTAGTGGGAAGCAGAGATATATTAAGATATAAACATTTAGTGTTATAAATAACAACTTATCATTGTTTTGGTAAAAAAAATATATATAGTTTATTTGACTTTGTTAACATAAATTAGATTTGCTTTTGTTTTTAGGGCAGAATATGAAAACTAAACCAATTTTATTATTAATGCAGAAGCAAAATATTGGATTAAAAAACTTATTTAAGTAATAAACATTAAAAGGTGTAATTTTCTTTTCTGTATAGTTAAAGGAGAGCTTTACGTATTTTCAAAAGTAAGACCATAGTACTAAGTGTTTTAAATTTTGGCAACCCTAGTCAGATATAAAATCAGAAAATAAATGGGGGAGACTGTGGTTACAAATAAAAGTAAATCTTGTACTGTTTGAGAGAAAAACATGCCTTTGACAATAATATTTTGAAAGAACTATAAGTAGCATGGTCTATATAAGTTATGCTCTGAGTTTAAAAACCACATAAAGGAAATACAGCAAATCATTTCAAAATATTCAGTTGTTAGCATTCAAGTATTTCACTTTGTGGCATATCTTTATGTTTCTAACAATAAGCATGCATTGATTTCATAAAGCATAAAATCAATGCATACAGATTTTTTGTTCACTGATTTTATATATATATATATTTCTATATATATAGAATTCCATAGTTCTAATGAGTTTTTTGCATTAGAAAAAAGCTTGAATTGTCTGCCATCATCCTGAAAACTGGAAATTAATTGTCTAGAGTTAAAAAGACTGAATGAAAAGTGTCAGTGAAGATGTGGAACTGCTAGAACTCTCATAGGTTGCTGATGCAAGTGTAAAATGGTCCAACCACTTTGGAAAAGAGTTCAGTAGCCTTTAAATAATGTTGTATATACATCTACCCTATGGTTTGATATTATTGGATTTATGTCCAAAATGAAAACATATGCCCACAAGAATTTTGCAATAGCTTTATTCAAATAGCCCCAAATTGGAAAAACAAAATCCAAATGTCCATCAACATGTAAATGGATGAATAGATTTTACAATTTTTATGCAATAGAATACTGCTCAGCAGAAAATGGAAGGAGCTGCTGCTCCATGCAACAGCATGAATGGAAGGCTCTGAAACATGTTGAACAAAGGAAAGGGATTTTCATTTCCTTGGCTGCTCAAGCAAATACCATGAAATGAGTTGGGTTAAACCATGGGAATTTATTTACTCATAGTTTTGAGGTTAGGAAAAAGTCCAAATCGAGGTGTCACCAAGGTACTGCTTTCTCCCCAAGACTGTGGCATGCTAGGGCTGGCTGTTGGTGATCCTTGGGCCTTAGCTTGTCATGTGGCGCAGTCTCCTGGCCTTCCCTTCTCTTCTGGCTTCCACTGATGTTCAGCTTCTGGCTTACCATGGCTTTCTCTTCCTATGTCTGAATTTCATCCTCTTATAAAGAAAATAGAAGTAGAATTAAGACCCATCCTGATTGAGTTGGGTTCACCTTAACTGAAGCAGCCTCATCAGAAGGTCCTACTAATAATGAGTTCATGCCCACAGGATTGGGTTCACTTTAATAACACATGTCTTTCTGGGCTACTTAGAACTGCTACACAGGGACATGGTGTGCACCCCATGATTTTATTTATGTGACTTTGTAGAATGGGTGAAATTAAGCCATCGTGAGAGAAATCAGAGCAGTGGTTGCCTCAGGGATTGACTGACTGGCAGGAAAGAAAATAAAACACTCTTGTGGGCTGAAGTGTCCCCAAGCTTGATTGGGATGTGTTTATACGGGGGTATACATTTATCAAATCTCATGCAACTGTACACTTAAAATCTGTGAATTTTGCTGTATGTAAATTATGCCTTAATAAAAAAAAAACAGCTAATTAAAAAAAATAGTGATAAGAGTCATAGGAAACAGTAAACAGAATCCTAGAGCTCCAGAACTTTCCAAATTAGTCCAGCTATTTCAAGAATTAAATAATGGATTTCCAGAAACAACGTCTTTGTATATTGCTTGCTCTTTTATGGCCAGGAGGAAAGGAATATTCAGTTTATTCCTTTAATGACGTTTATTCAGATTTTCTTACTATTTAAAACTATTCTGTTCTGGCCCCCTGCGCCCCATGGGAGATGTTTCTGCAAGGATGAGCCTCACTGATGTGGAATGTCAGCTTCCATCCCGTGCTCCTTTAGCCCCCACACTCACTTAAAGTTTAGGTAGGAGCTTGGCTTGTCAGCTCCTTTCCTTGAGACAAGCTTCCTTCTTCCACGAAACAACCAAACCCCATGCGGGGACCAGCACAGCGTATTTCTATGAGTTGTATTATTCACACCTATATACGATTTTGCTTTTATCTGGGACCCAACAGGAAACCTATTGATGTGACTGTTCTTATCACCATTAATAAAAGCGAAAAGATAAAGAAGATTAGAAACAAAAATGGGGCACAGGAAAACTTGCTCCATCTGTCCTCGTTGTGCAAGCATGTTTGTCTGTTTTGTTTTCTCTTTTTAGCGTTGCTCATCTTTTACTATGAAGTTATTGGTACTCACTTCACAAGTCTGATGATACCGCTGAAAAGCTCCACAAATCTATTGTAGATGTGATTGCTTAGCAAATATCCAGTGTGAGCCAGAAAGCGAATTCCAGCCAGACACTTGACAGTTCTGAGCTAAGGCAGACTCAGCACCTGCTGGTGAATTCTGAGGGTGGTTTGTTGTGTCCTGAGGCTTCCATGAGGGGGTTGACAGCTTCAGTCAGTACAGTTCCATTTCTGTAGAAGCACCTGCTGGGACCGGACCTCAGATAAAGGTTGCTTTTTGCCTCCAAAGGGTGGCATGAAAATGTGGCTATTGATGGGTGCAAAACAATAGGACCTGCAATCACTGCTACTACATTAACTAAAATTCATCGTGATGCACAGGTTATGCACAAACAGCTCCTGAAGGAGAGAATATTTCCTTATTGGAGGATAATCCGGGGAAGGACTAGTGAAATTCAGCAAATCCTGAGGGGGAGAAGTGGTGTAATGTCAAAATTCAATAATGTTGCAAAGAAATGAAGCTCAACTTTTCCATCTTAACCTCTGCTCTCATTCCTGAGTTTCATAGAGGTTTAAAATTAAGCTGATCTAGCAGATGCTTTTCTATGCAGGGCCTGTGCTAAAAGTTCCTACATCATTGGCTGTAGCTATTGACTAGGGTAACATTTTTTATTTTCTTAAAAATCTGCTTATGGTGTTAAGCTATCAGCACTATTTTGGAATCCTATACGACCATAGAGTAGTGGACATTTTATGGGTCTTCCTTTTCATTCATAAAATGTTCCCACGATCCTTGCAGTATGAAATGACAATGGAGAAGGGGCTAGTGGCCTTAATGTTTTGCTTTTTTTGATCTCTGATTGAATAAGCAATGTCAGAATAAGTATGGATTTCTGGAGGCATAGGAGCTCTTATAGAGTGTTTCACTTGGGAAATTTACTCTGGGTAATTCAGATTTCTCTATTTTGTCTTGCCTGGTCACTTGTCACTGAATAGAGCAGAACACAACAAAATTCCCATTAACTATAAGGAGATTGCATCCCTATTTTCCTGACATGTCAGGCACTGCCTTTCAAATTCTTGGTTCTTTGCAGGTATTTAATTTTGACCATAAAAATATTTTAAAAAAATATTTAATAATGCATGGAGATGCTTCTGCATTAAGGGCTAGGTGAAAATCGAGTTTTAAAGGAATTTCCTGCATCAGAAGATACCCATGCCTGAATGGTGTGGAGAACCAAGGATATGGAACGCTTCGCCTTTAATCACCTGCTTTGGCCTGATGATTAGAGAAAAGCTGGGGCATCAGAACTTCAGCCGCTTTTTTATTTAAAGGCATTAGTATAAGTCATTTAATGATCTTCAACTGATAAGAGAACTATCAAATTAAGCGTAAGATACCAAGGCTTAAGAACAAGTCCTGACTTTTTTGCAGTTTGAACTCTAGTTCAATTAAGTTGTTGGTTGATGTACAAAACATACAACAAATAAATTCAAAAAGTGTAGGTGCAAAAAAAAAAAGTGTAGGTGCTTAGCAGAATCAAAACTTTTACTATTTCTGCTTTTGCTCTGTTCCTTAAAATCGTGAGAAAGAGAAAATTAAGACTTTATTTTGGCAAATTTGCAGAGTTAGTTATCAGAAGCTAATATACTATTGCCAATTTTTTTGAGTATTCTTTAATAATTTTATTTTATTTTTTCCCAGTCCCCCACAATATATCTACATGAGGGAAAGTTCCTTCTCCAAATCAAGATCAATAATATGTATTTTAAAATTTAGGGGGAATAACATTTTATGGAAGTAACACTATTCAGCATAGAACTTCAAGGAGCTGAAAGAAATGAAAATCATAACACATATTATTTTTGCCAATACAAATCATGAAAATGACCATGTTAAGTTTACTTAAGTCTTAAAATATTTGTGTTAACAAATGCTACATTTGTCTTGCTTTGGAATTTGTAATACCCAGAATTATTTGCGTATAATAAAATTTTTATTTTATCAAGAATAATTTTTCTTGAATTGATCAATGTAAATACAGTAGAAACTTGCATTAAGACATAATCAGGATTGCTACTCTGTTAAATGCAAAATGCATTTAAAGTAGAGAATAATTTAAAATGAAATCCATACTTTTTAACATTTACTAACCTGCTATTTGTTTTCATTTGTCAATTTTTTTCTTTGTTTCCTCCTTCCTATCTCACTGTCTTCTTTTGGATTTGTCACGTATATTTTGGTGTTCCATCATATCTGACTTTAGCGAGTTTACTTTTATCTCTTTTCTTTCTTGCTCTTTTGACAGTGATTAGGTGTCTTGGTTTGCTAACGCTGTTGGAATGCAACATACCAGAAATGGGTTGGTTTTTAACAATGGGGATTTATTAAGTTGCAAGTTACAATTCTAAGGCACTGAACATGCCCAAATGAACACCAACAAGAGGAGAGGTTGCTGGCATCTGGAGGAGAGGCTGCTGAGGAGAGGCTGCTGGCATCTGGGATTTCTCTGTCAGGGAGGGCTCGTGGCTGATATCTGCTGGCCCTTCTCTCCCACCTTCTGGTTTCAGTGTCACTCTCCAAAATGTCTCTCAGCTTCTGTGGGCTTTTTCTGTCTTTTATCCTCTCATAAAGGACTCCAGGAAAGGATGAAGACCGTCGTTGAAGACCCACCCAACAACAGGTCTGCCCCACAGGGGTGGAGTAAAAGAATATAGCCTTCTCTGGGGCACATAACAGATCCAAACCAGTATACTGGGCATAGGAATATGCATCCCTCAGATTATTCTGAAATGATATTATACCACTTCTGTCTGTGGTGCAATTATTATCTTACGTTTTGCTTCTACAAATGTTATAAACTCAACAAGTCGTTAGTATCATTATTATTGCTTTAAACAGGCAATTGCATTTTAAATAAATTTACAAATGAGTAAAATATTTTTGTAGAATATATTTTTAGTGCCATTTATTTCTTTATGTAGATCTGAGTTACCAATTGTTATCATTTCTTTGATATTTCTTGTAGTGTAAATCTGCTAAAATGAATTGTCTCCGGTGTCATTAATTGAATATGTCTTTGATTTACCTTCATTTTTTGAAGGATATTTTTGCTGGATATAAAATTCTAGGTTGACCCCCCACCCCACCCCCCAGCACCTTACAGGTGTCTTTCTGTTGTCTCTGGTTGCATTATTTCTGATGAGAAGCCAGTGAACATTCTTATCATTGTTTCCCTATAATAATGCATTTTTTCTGGCTATTGCTTTTAAGATGTAACATTTGGCTTTTGACAGTTTGACGATGATGTGTCTGGATGTGTTGTCTTTGTTTCTAACCTCCTTGGGATTAACTGAAATTCTTGGATCTGTGGATTGCCACTTTATAAAAGTTGGAAAATTTTCAGCCACTTTTTTTTCAAAATATTTCTGCCCCTATTTTCCTTTTGTGTCCTAGGACTCCAATTCCAAATATGTGTGCAAACCAGAGTAAACATGGCACTCACTTCATGTTTCCTTTTTCTCATGGATAAGAGTTCTGTTCTGGCAGTTTTCCAATGCCTGAGAACAATGTTTTGTCCATTTTCACTGTTGCTTCTAATGGAAGGGCAATTCCAATACCTGTTTCTTTATCAGGGCTGGCGCCAGACAACTTTATTTGAACTTGAAATGTGAACTTACGTTTATTTGCCCATCATTTGATATAGAGCCAAGTTCTTTTCTTTGAGGATAGATGCTCTAATTGAGCTCAAAGCTGTCTTTCTGGTGTTCATCATGCCTAGTGATTTTAGCCTTGATTCCATTACAGTGGAGAGAGACTGCTTGTAAAGTGATCTAAATGAGAATCCTGAGTTTTAAGAGCTTTACCACCAGTTTAAAGGCTAGAAATACTAATATCTAACCAAACAGCTCCTTTTATTCACCGTTATAAAAACATTACTAATCATTCAACTAAGTTTCCATACAGCCGTATATCCTTTACTTTCATATTTTATTGTCTGATACAAATTATTATAAAATTATAAATTTTATATTATAATTATTTATTATAATTATTTTATTATTATAAAATTTATTATAATTGTGTGATGATAACATGAATTACAACTAGCAAAAAGAAGTTTGGGAACAAGCACAATTAATAAACATAAGCTGAACTCATAGAAGCAGAAGGCCACAAGGCTATTAGCTTTAAGTGTTCATTTTGTAAAATTACTTGGCAATTTTACAGTGAAAGTCAGAAGAATAGATGAATCGAGAGAATCTGTTAATGCAGGTTGCAGGAGAGCTTCTATTGTACCTCAGTGTAGTCATTTAAGCTTTTCTTCAATCTGAGTTTCTTTTCCTGGCTTCAGTATGTTAATCATATCACCATTTTTCTTCCTTCCAGAATCAACATTTCAAAGATATCTTTGGCTCCTCCTTCTCCACACTTCTCTCACATCTAATCCATTGCCAATTCTGGGAGCGTCTCCTGCATCCTTCAGTCGTTTGAGTGCCCTTTGTTTTAATACGGGCCTTTACTGCCTCTTACCTCAACTTTTGCAATAATAGAAAACCTGATGCTGTGACCTCCTATCTCCTTCTACGATCTAGCAATAAATCTCTCAAATGTGAGCATATCTTAAAGTCTAACTTGCTTAGGAACTTTGAGGCACTTTCAATGGCTCACTGAATTACGAAGTGCCTTTCCTGATTGACATTCAAGATGCCTTACCATATACCCCCCACCTATGTTTTCTAAGCAATTCCATTGCTTCCTTAAACATAACCTAAGAAATAAACAACTTGAAAATCATATTATTCTTTGACAGTCCCTGTTCTTCCCTGCCTCCGAGTCTTCCTTTTCACCATTTCCTCCACCCGAGACGCCTTTCTTCTGTTCATTTCCTAATTAAAAGCTTCACCACCTCCAGCCCCACCTCACATACATCTCCATGGAGGGAGCATTCAAAATGGTGCTGGAAAGATGAGTAGTTTTTTCTTAATGTACACATATGTTTATATCACTGTAAGCACACGACGAATAACATTTCAATTGGTAGAAATGGAGCAGAAAGTATTCTCTAAAAATTTCTCATTTTTCTCCTCTCATTTGGGATTCTGTAGCATTTTGTCCTTATTCTACGTTTTATTGCCATTTTGTGTTTTATAATTTTTAATATGCTTGTAGCTGTTTCCCATTCGTTGTTAGTGCCTAAATGGTAGGGCCATATCTTCTTTAGTTGTTGTGCTGCTCACAAAGCCGAGAGAGTGTGGGTACAGCCATGGCAATGGATCAATTCTGTTGTGACTTCATGGGAGCCCCCTGGTCAGGAGGGTGGTGGGTCACTCTAGAGGTGTGGCAGGAAGGCAGAGAAGCTGTGCTGTGAACCACGAGACCAAGGCGCACATTTCAACTACGCTGGAGCAGGTTTACTTGAATCGTTCAGAGCAGCACCAGCCCTGCTAGCCCAGGGTGCGTTGCATTCCTTTCGGCCCTGTGGAGGCCTGCATAGCATTGCAGAGTCCCTAGGTCACTCTCCCCAAGCAGCAGGTAACAAAAGAACAGCGGACACACAGATGACATGTCTAAGAGGCCAGAATGAAGCTCACCTCCTCCTGTCTTTTCTTGACCGAACTACCCCTCAGAAGGTCAGTGCTGCAGCACCCACCCTGCCCGAAACCACCTCCATCTCCTCCTCCCTGGAGACGAGAAGGCCCTGGCCCCATGCTTCTGCTCAGCTCCGCCTCATGCTCTTCGAATCTCCCGGGAGGCTCGCAGCCCAGCTGAGTCCTGGACAGAGGCTCCAGGGTGGTAAGGGGATTTGGGACGCTGGGCTGCTGTTAATTCTATTTTGGCTACATTATGAGTTGGCCTGGGCTTTTAATTGAATTTTATAATGTTATTTCCATGGGAAAATGAATTCTAAAATCCAAACAATCAACTTGGAACTTTATTTTTTGCAACATAATGAATTGGTACATTTTAGACTTCTGATTTTTGACTTTTTTAGGAACAAGTATTTCTAAGTTCATTGTTCCTATGCCCTGTCCTTTTACATCAAATTAAAGTATCATATTTAGAAACGTGATTTAGTTCAATGTCTCAAATTTTATCAATTTATCTGATATGCTTCTCATTTAAATGTGTATTTGTAGATTAAAAAAATATTTATCTCCCTTATAAATAGCAGATTAGTTATATTAAAATTGAATGTGTATGTTTATTTTTTTAAAAAATTCATGCTGGACTCATCGTGAAGATGATGATATACCCGTTGCTTTATTACTTGGAAATTTACATAAGAAAATAATTTAATAGAAGCAAAAGGCTTCACACAGGAAGATGTCCATTTAATATTATCAATAGTAGAAAATACAAAATTTTCTACTGGGAGGTAGTATGCAGATATTAAATAGGGTAAGAGAGTTAAGGTTACTTTCTCTTTTATTTTATTCAAAATAATTCCATTAGATTGTAAACAAGTTGTTTCTGGAACAGCAGTCTGTGCTGCTTTAAAGCAATAGGCATCAAGACAAATTCAGAATGAAACTGTTTCTCTGCAGAAAGGTTATTCATAATAAGTAATCCCCAGTTGTTGGGTTTCCCTTTCCCTAAATGGCTACAAAACTGTGACTTTCAAAGCTCCTATAGAAAAAGAACTGGGAAGTAAGTAAAAATTAACTATAGTTTTAGGAAGATAATCGGCATCTCTCAACAGATGCAGTTATTTGCAATATGCAGTTTAATCCTTTCTTCGCAGACTCTCACCCCGTTTTTATTGGGGGGCGGGGCTAATACATGGGTCAGCCCGGGTGCTGACTGCCTTGTCTGCACTGCTGGCCCCTGGTCACAGAGCGGAGTTTGTTTTGCTCTGTGGACTGTCTGCTGTTCGTCTGAATTAACGGTGCAAGGACAGACTCATTCTATGAGGTTGAGATCACCTGTTATCAGAACTCGTTCATTAGGTGGACACGGAGCCCTTGTGGTGAAGGGGTCACTGAAGCATCTGCGGAAAGGGTCGCCCTGTCTGGTCGTGTGGGGGTGAACGGTACCTGGTTAGCTGCCTATAAACCCCTTTCCATAGGCTTGGGGGGTGTGTATTGACATCCTTTTCCTTTTCACTTAAAAATGTTTTCACTTAAAAAATGCCTTGTATATTAATTGACATAGATCATTTCAGAGAGGGGTAACATCCAGAAAAATTTTAGTAAATTATTTAATGATTCAATGCCAGTTCATGGATATTGCAAAAGTATAATTCTCCTCCTGGTCTAATTATGAAAGCCCTGTATCCCATCTTGCTCTGATAATTTTTTGGGGTAGTTAGACTTTACTAAGCTGTTTGCAGATGCAGTGCAATTGTCAATGGGATATTAAAGCTTTTCTAAAAATGTTTTAGTTTTTAAAGCCTCATAAAGTAAGAGAGAGGCACAGATAAAGGACTGTTCAGGGGTAATACATAATTGACGTGTCTCCTTCACAGTTTTCTTTCTAAATGCTTGTGATTGCATCTTAATAATAATAATTTATTAGTAACTAAAAAGAAAAACTTTAGACACAAAAAAAATTCATTTGAGTGTGATTTTCCAAGACTTTAAAATAATGATAGCCAAAAGGAAGAAATTAGTTTAGCTTAGTTTTTGTTTGAAATTAGTTTAGCTTAGTTTTTGTTTGTTTTTAAATAAATCTTTGAGTACTAGGAGGAACTGGAAGTACCTTCACAACAATTGTCTTTATTATTTAGAAGATCTGTCTTTCGAACTGAACAATTAAAATCCACTTTTTATATTAGGAAACATTGTTTCAGAATACAATTTGAAAATCAATGCTAGTAAGAGACAGATTTTATTTAGTACAAAGAATAAACTTCTAAGGCTGAGCACAGTCATTTTGAAAAGGAACTCCTAGATATTTATAGGAAATATGCATGACCTTTTCTTGATAACTGTGCAGTGTCAGAACATTTTTACCTGCGCCTTATGATAAATTCCAGGGAGCTCTCACCCACCGCCTTCCCTCTACTTCTGTGCTTTCTCCCCAGAGCACTCTCTCCTAAGCCATCTCTCTTTTAGCCTGTTGCTCAGAAGTCAGCTATTTCTCTAAAGGAGGAGCTCTTTACCAGTTTTCCCACTAAATTCTTTCCTCCATTTTTCTCCTCCAACTCTTCAGGAAAGTTTCGCAACTTTTCTTTTAGAATTTTTGAGTTTTATGTGCCTCTAAGCATGACTCATTATAATGATCAACATTCATAAGGCTAGTGTAAAATTTAACCAATCTCCTACATTTTGAAGTAAAGTCACTTACTCTCCAACTCTTTGAGATCAAATAAAACTTGATTAGTAGCAAGTAATGTACGTTACTTTGTGCATTGTTCTTTGGTGTATAAAAAATTTTTATTTCATCAGATTCCTACATTTTTCAAAAAAGCAAAGGAATTATTGTTTTGGTATTACAGATGAAGAAACTGAAGTTCAGAATGGTTCCAGGACAGCAATGGAGAGTCTGAGTGCCAGGAAGATCTTCTGACTCTTGGTCATTGTTCTTTCCGGAAAGTCAGGAGCCCACAATTAGCAAGCAGAGGCTGTGTGCTCACACCCACAGGGGCTTATTCTTCTCCATCAAGTTTCCTTTATCAGATAACCAGAAATCAGGGTTCATGTATTCAGTAATAGTACTCAACACAATATCACCCATTATCTTTCAGTGATATCGCTGGCATGATGTTTTATCCCAGCGGCTCTGTCTGTCTCTGGCATCAGCATCCCCAGCAGCACCTGGGAACTTGTCAGAAATGCAAATTCTTGGGCCCCAGCTAGCCTGCTGAATGGAAAACTCTGGAGGCCCAGCAGGCTGTCATTTTAAAAGCCCTCCAGATGATTCTGATGCAAGCTGAAGCCTGAGAACCACTGTTGGGAACTATTCACCACAATTGAAAGTCAGGTTAACTCTAGTGTGATTTTTTTCTGGGATATCCAAGCGACCTAACTTCTAATACTGTTCTTTCCCCTGCATCCCGTTGGCCCCCTGGGGTGGGGCAGTGTGATGCAGTTTGTGGGTCTGAAGGCAAACTATCCTCAGGAAGTGGGGATACTGCTACTACTTCCTAATTGTGAGTCTCAGAGAAGCTCTCTCTCTGTGTAATGAGGCCATGGTGTCATCTGCTTCCCTGGTGGGTGGTCGTGACAACTAGGAGAATCCCTGTAATGCATTTAGCAGAGCCTGACCCCAGAGAAAGCACCGATTAATGTTCACGCCAAGCATTATCATTACTCAGTGCAGTGAACTGCACAGCGAATAACCACGTAAATATTTTTTTAGGAAAATAATGTTTTAACTTGCAACCCAGGACCTCAACATAAACTTTTGGGGAAAACAACCTAGATTTAGTAGACTTTTCAGGGGTAGCACATCATGTACACATCTCATTAGCGGTTTTCTTTTCTTTCCAAATAGGTTGGCGATCTCCTCGTAACAAATGATCTGTTAATAACTAAATGTAGCCATAAAGAGACTCTTTAGATCAAAAAAATAATTTGCGATCTCTCATTTTTTCTAATATTTCCACTTTTGAAAAGGAAGGAAAGAATTACTGACGCATGTGGCTTCTGAGCACCAGAAATCTCTTTAGCATCGACTTTTGTTGACCAGTGAGATTTCCCTGATGCTTACTCAAAGAAAATGCCAGCGATTTACCACGTTTACGCATTTGCTCCCCTGTGGGGTAATCATTGTTCATGGAAAAAGCTCGGGGCACTGAGTCTTTTCTGGTGGGGCTGACAAGGAGGGTACAGGCAAGGACCTGTGAGTGAGGGTGCCTTTTCCATGTCAACTTTGGGGCGCAAATACCCAGCCATCTGCACCAGAGGCCCCGTTTCCTCCATGAGATTTTCTGCTCCTCAGGAGTTTGCAACAACAGCGAGGCAGCGAGGCGCTGCAAAAGGAAGAGGGCAGGAAAGAAGATTCCAGGGCGAAGGGCGCTGGGTGAAGGCGAGATGGCGGGGGCTGCTGGGAGCATCACTTCTTCACCACAGCCCATCTCCGGCAGCTGTTTGCTCTTTATTTTAGTACTTAATGGGCTGTGGCACGGAAAAGTATGTTCTTCTGGAAGAAATTTTGTATTTGCCATTGCACTTTTTTTTTTTAAGCAGAAAAACATGATTCGAGTGGATGTCAGGAATAGGTGGTGAAAACATTTTTTTGTGGATGATATTCTTTGCCAGAGGGCCTTATGCAAGCCAGAAAGATGAGGTAGAGAGCATGGTGTGCTGGTGCCATTCATTATCATGAAAACCAGATTGAGACAAAAGCTGGTCTGACTCTCAGTGCAACCTGTTAGGTCACCAGATCCATGCTACAGCTCAGGGCAACCTACGAGGCCACCAGATCTGTGCTAGATCTCAGTACAACCTACTAAGTCACCAGATCTGTGCTAGAACTCCACAATCTGCCGGGTCACCAGATCTGTGCTAGAATTCAGTGCAACATATGAGGTCACCAGATCCATGCTAGAACTCAGCACAACATGCTAGGTCATCAGATCCGTGCTAGATCTCAGAAATTTCTGTGTGCTGTTCGGAATCAAGAAATGGATGATGCATTAGAGTTTTGATACTTTGTTTTTCCCTCCAGGAAAAGCAATAAAATATGCTTGAGAAGAAAACAGATTTGATTTACGATCACCTTGTAAAATTGAATGTATTTCATTGGGCTGAAAGTTGAAAATATTTTATATGCCTTTTTCCCTAATGCTCATTAGTTTGGGGTTTTGAGGAGGAGGAATTTACGACTTACTCTTTCCATTTTCAGTCCCAGAGTATAAAAACATGTTCTTTCCTAGCTTGAAAAAAATCAATTTTCAATTTATAATACATCAGAGGGACTGCAGACAGTAATTTTGGAGCACAGAATTCTTGTCCATGTTAAAAAAAAAAGATGTCAAAGTTGTTTTCAGAAAAAGTTTTTAAAGTTTCACTTATGTAAGAAGGCTCCATCAGTTTTTTTGTCTGTGGGAGTTCAGAGGCACAGCTCCTCTCTGGCCGGCAGTCCGGCTGGGCGGAGCCGCCCTGGATGGCTGTCAGAGGGCTCTGCGAGCCGCGCGGATCTCCTCTAGCCCCGAGCAGAGCATCTGGGGACAACGAGTGAAAAACTCACAGCCAACCTCGGGTTTTCAACTGTCCTGGGGTCTTGAGACTTTTCCCCACCAAGGGGTCCCCTTTGCCATCCCCGAGCGCCCCGGCCCGCGAAGATTCGCCGTCTCTTCTCTTTCGCCTCTGCCTCCTGCCCTGCAAACCCAGCCGCAGGGGCCCGACGGCCCTGTAAAGCGTGGGCTTCAAAGCAAAGAGGTAGGGAAAAGGGCTGTGTCTTTCCGGCCTAGTGCAGCATGTCCTGCGGCCCCTGAGCTTGGTGTCGGCCCTTCCGTGCGCTCCTCTCGCAGCATCAGGAAGGGAAAGAGCCTCGGTGCCCGCCGCCGGCCTGGCGCGCTGCCCTTCGAAAACGCGGTGTGAATCTGGCAATGGCACGGGTCGCAAAGGACCCTCATTTCCTCTGTGGAAACGTCATTCCCTGGACCCTGTTTTAGGAGAACTCCATGAAAATAGTCCCGAAATGCACGGGCACTTGCAGACTGTAGATCTGGGGGGGCGGGATTGTCCATTTGAAGCCACGGATTGATGGCTGCGGTGGAGTTGCCGGACCCCAAGAGGTGATGGAGTCCATCGCTCTCTCCTCTCCATGTTTTCTGTAAATGACCATTTTTTAGTGTCTTTATGACTAAGTAGGGAAATATGTGTCCTCTTCTCCCACCCCCTCCCCAGTCACTGATCATCCAAATTCAAAGCTTGGGAAATTTGGCATGTTTTCATGTTAACTGTCTCATCTAGAAGGTTAGGCCGTATTTTAATGAGACGTGAGGAATTGTGGTTATCTCAAAAAAGTTATCTGCATTTTTACAGTTTAGCATGGCATTGATATCTTGTATTAATGAGAGCTTTACCATGGTAAGGAAAAAAATGGCACAATAAAATAAAGCTCCTTAGATCTTTAAATGACATAAAATATTGTCAAATCTAAAACATACCATCGTTGGTATTTCAGAAAAAGAGAAAGCATGTACACATACAGGGGGTACAGAGTTCTACTTAAAGTAGGTGGAACAGCATTTAACATCAAAATAGGAGCAGATCACCTACTGTTAGTTACCGCAAAAGGGTTCCGCCTCTGGTATGTTTAGAACCCCAACCTTGTGAAGGATTTGGAGGCAGAGCTTTGCTGCAGAGGAGGCACTTGCAAACACTGGTAAGTAGGTAGCATGTTTGGAATATTAGTGCTTTCCCTTCTAATTCTGCTCACAAAGAGACTGTGAACCCCTAGCATGATGGCCTTTCTCTGTTCCCCACTAAATTAGAATGTTTTTAACCAGTATGTTTTTGTTTTGTTTTGTTTTGTTTTTGTGCCTCTTTGGAGGAGGAAGTCTGGGTTAGGTAGAGTTGACATTCTGCTGGCTTAGATAATGAGCCACCTCATTCTGGGGCAGTTTCTCTAGGAAATAATTTCCTTTCCTTATAAATCTCACTGTGGGGTTGGATGTCATGTGGACATATAACATGATTATTTGCAAAGCCAGAAATGATAGCTTTTGCAAGAGACATAAAAGCAGGTTATTTTTCTTTTGTATACATCTATTTTATTT